>JAHYIQ010000035.1:607500-815428 GCA_030673865.1 Melipona bicolor | reverse complement strand
CCCACCACCCACCACCCACTACCACCCACCCACTACCACCCACCACCCGCCACCCACTACCACCCACCACCCACTACCACCCACTACCACCCACCCACTACCCACTATAAACACCGACTGTCGCCTCTCACTAGCCACTCGTCCTGCCGCGCGAAACGCCTTGGCGACCGAGAGTCGCCTCTCGTCCGCAAAGGGTTAAACGAGATTTACAGCGGGTGCACGATCTCGTCCTATTAACCCTGGACGCGCTTGTACATTCGATGAAATATGACGGCGTGTAGGCATCGGGGGCCGCTGATATCCTGCTGTTTTCCACCGATTCTAAATCGATGATAAAGTCAGCCAACGACAGTCTAAATGTAAATCCTCTGTCGACTTCATTTCGATGACGCAATTGACGCGTTTGCCTGCTCTACATTTTCAATCCTCTGTCCTCAGTTGAATACACACAGTCATAGTCTAAATATCTTCAACTACAGATTATAGTTTAAGTTTTGCTATTTAAACTATAGCTCGTAGTTCAAGTATTTAAGCTGAAGTGTGAAAAATCTGACACTTAAGTGTTCTTAAGCACGGTAACGTAGATCTAAGTGTAAGCCAACGATCGCACGTTTTACACCTCGGCAATAGAGCGCATCCTGTTGCTGGTTTACAAGGGGAGAAAAGAAAGAGAAATAGAGCGTAGGTAGGAAGGTGTGCGCAGCCGTTGCGCTACACATCTGTCAAGAGCGTGGAAAAAATCGGCTGGTTCGCCGCGGGTACCGCGATACCATCGGCAAAAGTACTTACAGGGACGTTTCCTTTATCCTCTGTAACGCGAGCAGGGCCGCCGAGGGGGAAACGAAGACAGGATCGAGCGGTTCCATCATGCGGACCGACACGTCCCGCTCCCTGTCCCTTTCCCTGTCCCTTTGCCTCTCCCTATCGCGATCCCGTTCCTTTTCTCGATCCCGCGGCTCCCTCTCCCTGATCCCCGACTCTCGCTCCTGCTGCCGTTCCCTCTGCTGCTCGTTCTCCGTGCTCCTCTCTCGCACCCTGTCGCGTTCTCGTTCCCGGTTCCTCTCCCACGCTGTTTCACCCAGCGGCGGCAGAGGCGGCGACACTGCAACAAGAAGGAAAAATCGATTGGCAAACACCCTCAAACGCTGTCAAACGCCTCGTTATCTCTCCGCCCATTTTCCAGAATCTCGCCATTCGAGATGGCGTCCAATGGATCTCATTTCGCTAATTACTTATATTTCGTGGAATCTTAGATTATGCGTCCGCTTGCGACGTATGTGGTTCTAGGTGAACCATAGTTGGCACTTTCAGCATCGACGCGTCGCGCGGCACTCGCGCAACATTGTTGTAAATCTCAACCGTTGCAAACTCTGCTAATGTACGAACCGCGAGTTGCCAACGACATTTTCAGTTGAAAGTTCAATCGTTTCACAGACCTCGTGAACTAAGCTCCTCCTCGAGGAACTGTGTTAATTGCATTTGTTACTCGAACGTTTTGTCGCGACTAGTGATGGAATCAAGTCTAATATGTATTTACAGATTCGAGACGAATCCGAATGCGTAAAGTTCGAATGTTATACCTCAAAATGAATATTTACAAGTTTCATAAAACTATGTGAGTTTTAAATGTTAGTGTTAATGTATGCAAGTTTAAATGTAGTTTAACAAAACTATCTGTGTTTCTCGATGTTTGAATGAATTGAACACTTTATAAGTACTAGTCGAATAAGGAAATGTTCACGAGTGTGTGAATAGAAGCGTGCTACAGTTAGTTAGTTTTATAAACATTGAAACACAATTTTTAGAACTATCTAAAAAAAGAAAACATTATTGTACTGTTTTAGTCAATAATTAAGAAACTAAATTATGCATCGAAATGATATTGAACGATTACAAATATTATCACAAATCATTTGAAGAAAATGCTACTTTTAGAATGGACAATTTTGAATAAGATCACTCTTATGGTTTCGAATCTGTTCAATCAGTGTTCCATTTTAATACTTTTTTTTTATACCACAGAGTTTCAGTTATCAGCAATTCGAGAGTATTGTAATAGTGTAACTATTCTTTTCGAAATACTTGTAGAGGATTCGAATCTAGTTTATCAAGGATCGAGTCTACTTGCAATGTTCTCAAGCTCGTCGAGCTTCGCGTGCCGAATTTCTAGCCGCCCTTCTTCTCGCTGTTTCGCTTCAAAACAAACTTTCGCTGGCCATCGATTCTCTCTTTGCCGACTGCTCACCCACGTGGTCGCATGCAAACTCGTCCGTGACATTACTGTTACTAATTAATACACGGCCAGCGGCCAATAGATTCCCGATCGATCGGCGTCGTCGGCGCGCTTAGAACGTGCTCGGGACTATCGACACGGCGGTTTAACTTTTGACCGCGCCGGTTTGCTATCTGCGCGTCTTTCATTCGATTATCGAAGTCGCCGTCTCGATTGCCTCGTAATCGATGTAAAATTGTAATTTCCAAGGCTTACCTCGTTACGCGGTAATGGCTCGTTTGCTGGTGAATGCACGTAATTAGTGCCGCGTAATTTCGACTACACGAAATCGGCCACTCGCAATTTGTTCCGGCGGAGAGGAAAAATTCTTCCCTCTTCAGCCCATCCCAGCCTCCGAGATCGGACGCCATCAAACACCGGCAACATTAGGGTGGATCATCGTGGCTAAATCCAGTATGAGTCATTTCACAATTTAATCGAATCTCTTCGTATCCCTTCGTTTGCCTCTCTTTCTCTCTTTCTCTCTCATTGGTTTCTTCATCGTACTTTTTTTATCACTGAAAGTGATTTTAGCGGGGTAACTCAGAAAATCGGGCCTCTTCAGGTGCAACGCTAATGCAACGAAAATTAGCGATTGGTTGATTTTGGTCACGTGATTCGTGAGAGGGCGTGGCGTAGACCTCGAGTAGGAGTGGCATTGTCTGCTGCTGAGACAGTTTTGTATCGATTCAAATGTTTGCATATCAATAAAATTTTATGGCAAAAAAGTCGTCTTCATTTCCTCGTCAGAACAGTTGCTTCTGGGCCTTTCAGTGAGACGAATCGTACTGGGGTACAAGTCGTGCAGTTTTTATTTTATTTTTCTATCTTTTCTATTTTTATCTCGTTTTCCTACGTTTTCCACTTTCCAACTTTTCTAACTTTTCAAGACGATTGGACTTGTTCAATTAGTTTGAAGAGAAGGAGAGAGAAGAGGGAACGCGCTTGTAATACCAAAGTTCAGGAATCGATCGTTCAGCCCCTTCGGCTAAGAGCTACCAAGAACTACCGTACGCATATCGACCATTCACTTTATCGACAACATCGATCATTCGTCTACATCTTTCACGCTAGTTTATGAAATCTCGAAATCTCGTTCTTCTTGTTAAGAACAAAGTCTTTGCTAGAGAACTCGATAAAGTCACAGAACGTACATATCATACGTAATTTGGCGCAGTAAGACTCTAAGGGAAAATCAGTTTCGTTTGTCGTTTGTCTGACAGTTGATTGAAGAAAAAACGATACCGATTTTATATTTTTTTTTGCGCCGATAATATTTCTCCTTCTTTTTAAAGCTGCTTCGACGTGGTTCCGCGATTGGCGCGCAGGAACGGAGAAACTTCACGCGGCGTGCGAGATAACGGGATTAAGAGGTATGTAATCGATTTGGCTCGGTGAGGAGGGAGAGACACAGCGCGCGCAACAACGTGGAATATTGCGTAACGCGCGTACGCACGCACGCGAGTCCCCTACGGTTGTCCGTCGTGAATCAACGAGCCGAAGATTTATGCAAACGGCCACGTTGTGGTCGACCGGGCGCATGCCAGCCGGCCAGAAACGCGTTCAACCGAAGACGCATTACTGGAAAACGGACGCGAGTTCGCGCGTGTTTCGCGCGTTTGATGAATCGTGGCGGTGATTGATTTTTAATTGAAACGTAGCCCCAGTATTTCAGCTGGCCGACCTTTGAATTCGAGCGGGCCGTAAATACCGAGACGTTCTCGTAATCGCGCCATACTTCCAAAAATTGCGGTTTTCTCCGTCGTTTCCAAATCCTGCGTGAAAAATTTTAGTGTCGATGTTACAGGTGCTGTTGTCCTTATAAGGATTATTAAATCTCGTTCAAATCGATCGATCAGTTGTATCGAGAGATCACTACGAATATAATCGGTGGGAGATATGCACTTACGCGTACGACCACGGTATTATTATTGACCGTAATTTCCACTTGCGTTCCATCTGTATCGGGTGGCTTCGCTTAATTAGTCTCTGCTTTGGACAGACTGTTTCTGCTCACCAATAAGCTAATCATATACATTTGAACTGTCAAAGTTCAAAGTGATCGAAATGACCAATTTATAATTTTTGTTAGATATTTCAAAAACAGTGTATTTTCAGAGATTTAAACGATGTTTCGTAAAATCTGTACGACAAAATTTCGTGCACTCTCCATTGTATTATAAAATTTTTCCATTGTTTTTATTTGAATGTTTCTAATTGAAAATTTTATGCTTTGATCGTCGTCAGTTCTAGTGTTTAGGATTATGATCCTTGGTATCTAAATAGAGCACAGAGTCGTCAGAGCATCCTGACATCCTGATCGTCGTTCCACGAATATCTATCAGAGTTGCGATAACACGTGCCTAATTTCATTCTTAAATGTTACACAATTTGGTACATTTTGATCGTTCTCCGAAAGATCCTAACTCCTCGCGAACGCAGAACGTTCTTCCAGATGCAAAAACTTTGCTCTTCTTTAATCGTTGCCTCGCCCACCGGTTGAAGCTAACACCGAGGATTACCGATAATAACGCGGTTTTACCGGGGTTTCGCCTTTCTATCCCCCCGCGCCTCTCGTTCTCCTCTCTCGTTGCCTGTTGCGCGCGCGTACACGTCCAGACACTTTCACGACCCGGCGAGTCGTACCAGCCAAGGGGGTAATTGATAATGTTAAACGCGAGGTTAATCCGCCGATTTATGGCCAGAGTTTGCACGGCGGAGCTTTTTTTCGAATCTGCCAAATTGAGGGATAATAGGCGGACATTAATGTTCCGCTGCCAGCAATCGGACACGGCCAGCCGGCAAAGAGAGATAAGTGGGAATCGCCGGTTACGATACGCCCGTCGCCTGTCTCGTCGCGAACAAACCGTCCTCGATTAATTCACCGGCAGAGTCAGTTCTTCGAAACTTGCGAGCCAGCTGGACAAAGTGGCTAATGCAGTCGCCTGACTGGCTTTAGCCACTTTGCCTCGAGTTTCGACGGTATTTGAAAATGCCTGTCGCTCGAGCATTATTATTTCAATGCAGCAAACAGCGTGGATTTCTCAGAGTTGCACGTGACTGTTAGTCTCGCAGATAGAAGAATTAATTAGCGATTCAGATTTTTCTTTTTTTTTTTTTTTTTTTCAAGCAACAGCGCTAAACTCACCCGATAGCGATGGCGATGGCCGATATTCTAGAAAGTTCTCGAGAGATCTTTATCGCGCCTTTCTAAAATAATCAACTGGAAAATTCATCAATCGCCAGGCCGGGTCTATCGGAAATGCCATCATCGACAAGAAGCGTTACGCCATCATTTGCGCGAGTTCAAAGCGGCGAAGACAGCGGCACAATGGCCGGCTGATTGACAATCATCAAACACGCCCCGGTCGATTAATCAATATTAATTATGGAAAAAAAAGAGGTTGGCTGCTCGCAATGAAATGATAACCCGGCCGGTCACGGGTTGGTGGCTCGCCGCGATGCTTCGAATGATGAATCGTGTTTCGTTTACGGTAACCTGTCGTGCAGCATCATCGATTATCATACATTGTATGATCAGTATACGCCGTAAGCCGTGTATGGCCAGGCCACGGAGAAATATGCGCGAGCCGTTCCCTTGAATGCACGCGTGTGTGCACGAAGACGCGCCAGGTGGGTGGACGTGCCACCCGCATCGCTCGCGGAACTCGTTAGACGCGAGTTTTCAATTAAGTTTCCGGTTTCGCGCGGCGGAACGGAGATTAGCCAGTGACCCGTCTTGTACCAATTAATCGTAGATTACGATTTTTCAATCGGGTCCCGTTTGAGTTCACCGAGGTTCTCCCGCGTACGCACACACGTACACGCGGCTGTGACCCGCGATAAAATTCAATTTCGCCCGTGTCCGTGTCGAACACGTTGCTAACGGCAATGGCGCGATTTACTTTGATCGGTGCCGTTTCGAGAGTGTCCTCTCTTGAGTGTATCTCTCGCCTGTGTTTGGGAAATATTTGAAAAGTTTCCAATATTTCAATAGATAATCAAATAGAAATGGGAAAATTGATACTGCTCTTGGTTCGAGAAAGTAGAACATAAACATCGACATTCGTTTTAGATTTATCAACCCTTTACACTCCAAACTTTTTATCGCTGAAAGTGATTTAGCGGGGCTAACACAGAAAATCAGGCCTCTTCGGGTGCAACGCTGATGCAACGAAAATTAGCGATTGGCTGATTTGGGTCACGTGACTCGCGAGGGGGCGTGGCGTAGACCTCGAGTTGGAGTGGCGTTGTCTGGTAGAGTTACTGAGCGATCGCGCCTGTAATTTGTTTTGTATCGATTCAAATGTTTGCATCTGGCAAAAAAATCGTCTTCATTTTCTAGTTGGAACAGTTGCTTCTGGGCCTCTTTATTTTTCTTTCAGCAATTTGGAAATATCGAGTGTAACACAACGTGAGAGTTCCTGTGATAAAACTGATGTCGAGTCACACTCAACAGAGGTGTGCAAAGAGTCGAATACGTTAGAAACTTGAAAGAATTTATTTTTGATGAAGACTTTCCAAGAATCATCGAGCTGCTCGACAGAAATTACAGAAAGACGTCATCAGAAAAAGCTTCTCTGAATGATACACTGAAAAATCTGTCTAGAAATTAAAGAGATAGCAAGTATGACGTTGTTAAAGAGATATTACGGTGCTTTCACATTCCCCGTAAGAAGACGACAATTTGTTAGAAACGAAAGCGTTCGGTGTGTAATTAGTTCTTTATACGGAGAGGTTCGTAAATTCGGAGGTAAGAGCCGCGCGACGGCCTTTAATCGAATTCCGGAGGACGAGGGCAGAAACGTAAAGGAATGTATAATAAAATCGTACACGCCCAGAACCGGGGCGATTATCTCTCGGGCCAAGCGTTACATTAACGTGTCTTTATTATAATTAACCGCCGCCTGGCGCGCGCTAATTGACAAAGGCGTGATTATACCACCGCACGGTGAAAGTAACGCGGAAACGCGGAGCCACGGCGTGCATACGCTGCCGTTTCGTATACGATTGCCGTCGAAACGAGCACACGAGCACACGGCGCTTGAATTTCGAAGGCTCGCGATACACGAGCCTTTTATTGCGGGACAATCTCAGCCGTTCGAGTAATACCGGTTATAAAGTAAAACCCATTGAATTATTCCCATTTATGCCCCTCCTTTAAACCTACCGTGCCACGTTTCCGTACAACAGGCGCGGCAATCTCCCATCGTTGATTTACCATTGTAAACATGCCCAACTTCCACGTTTCATTTTTACGATTTAAACGCACGATCACGATTCTCGGCAGTAAATTTGTGAAATTAAGAAAGTACAGTACGATCATCGTCGGTCGCTGCGTGTTCTAAAATTGCAATTAAGGAGAGACGCGTACACCGCGTTGAAATTACTCGTTGAGAGGCAGAGCGTGTGTAACCGATGGAAACGAAAGTTGCTTCGAATTCGGAGGTATGTCGTAAACCTCTCGTCGGATCGTAAAGGTCTATTAAATGGCCACTCTCTCTCGGAAGAAGGAGGAAGAGAGCGAAATCGCTCGCGGCTAGCTTCGAATTGTTCCACCCACGCCGCTTGATCTCTCGCGGATCGTTCTCGTCGACGACGACGAGGTGGAAAAGGCGCGGACGCGTCGCCTGGTTCTTCTTGTCCGAGAGGCAAGAGAAAAAGCGGGGAAACGAGATAGGGGGAGGCCGTCTTTGTAATTACAGAGGACCGAGGAGAAGTTTCGGATAACGAATCGCGAAAGACCGAGGCTCGGCCTTCCGTCCCGATACCTTCCGGGCCATTTCGAATGAATTATGCGTTTACGATCGAACGTTCGAAAGTCGAGGTAACGTCTCACTCGAATCATCGGGCCAAACAGCTCCCCCCTGTGATTACCAGACCGACGGTAGTGAGACCCTCGAGACTCTTCGTACGCATCTGCGCGAATCCGTGATCGAAAGCACGGTCCACTGGCTGAAAACTGTATCGCCGGGAAGTTTCGCGATCGATCGGGTGAACGTTGAATTTCATCATTACCACGCTTTTGCATTATTATTCCTACGCGGCAAAAGTGATTTAAGTAATGTCGGGGTTGCTCTCTCTCTCTGTCTTTAGGTATTTGCATTTCCATGTTCGCGAAAGACGTTCGGTTCAGAACGGAGAGACTGGAAGAACGTACGGAAGGGATACTTGTTTTTCTTAATCACCAGTCTCTCCAGTACATTTGCACGCGTGATAGCAGGAATTATACCGCGGCCCTGCTTTGCTGCAAAAACGACAAGGCACGTTTTTGCGGATATCACTGTGAGAAAGTCCCTCAGGCTATGTTCAGCGAGATCACACTTGCTACTATGTTACTTTCTGGCCAATTCGTTAATCAGAAATTTCGTCAAACGGTGAAATGTGCAGCATATTTACGAGCAAAGAACGATTTGAAAATGATCAATTTATCTTCCAGATATTAATCTCTGTTTGAATGTGTGGAATATGTAGATAAACAAACATTCAGGAAAATATATTAACATTTACTTGGGAGAAGCATATGAAAAATATAGTCTCTTTGATACATTGTTTAAACAAATGATGTGGACCATTGAATTCGTCGTTGGAGAAACTAATTTCATCAAACTGTATCTTTGGTAATTTCTGAGATATTTGACAAAATATGTACGTATATGCGTCTCTTCAACATCGACGATTCCCCATTAAAAAGAGAAACTAGGTTTAAACCAAATTTCATCAAAATCGATGATCGACGCTTTGGTATGTTCCCTCGTAAATGCAAATAGCATTCCATTCCAGTTACGCGAATCACACCAATACAACTCACCGAATTAACGATCAACGAATTATTTCTGTCAAATTACGCGTCTCGTACGCGCTAAACTAGCTCGCTCGCTGTTGGACTGAAGCATCGCAGGAAAAAGCAGAAACTCGAGCTCGAAAACGAGGGGGCGAAAGGAAGCGGAGGGGTTTGACAGAGGGACTGGCGATCGCTTCGTTGCACTATCGGCGGATCCGTCGATCGTGGCCGGGTGAAAATGATCGTTAGCGGCTTGGCTCGTTCGCGTCGACACGTACGACGATGAATCTTCCTCGTCATCCGGGGCCGGGACGTTCGTCGCGGACCTGTCCGCTTCGGCCGCGCTTCACCCCGTGGCGGCGCGGGTATATAAATCGTGGAAGGGCAGCGCGGGACGCGAAGGTGCCGATATACTCGATAAATCTATCCGGCCGGTGATAGACGAGCCGAGGTGCAGGTTGCCCTGGCCGCGCCAGCCAACGCGCGCCTCTCCTCTGCAGGTTCGATGCGCATGCAGACGACGCGTCTCCCGATGCACCTTCACCCGGCGCGGCGATCTCGCGCGGACGAGCCTGGTGAACGACAGCGCGTCCTGCCTCCCCTTTGCCCTCTCTCTCTCTCTCCCCTCTCTCCCCCTCGCAGCTTCTCAATCTTCGCGTTCGATCGTTTCGCTCCTCTAATTGCCTCGTTTCCCCCTCTCGCGGTTTCGCGTTCCCGCGAGCGAGTTTCAAGCCACGTGTCCCGTTGCGTTTCTCTCGCTCTTCCGATAAGTTTGGCCAGGCCACGGGTAATTTAGACAGCGAGGCATAAATTATCCGTCGACTATCATTACCGCGAGCAATAGCAACGAATGGTACTTTTGAAGTGCGTTGTTGGAGTCGAGGGGGACCCGTTATGTCACGATTACATTTCGCTTCGCCAAGTTCCATCGCGGAGAGAGATGCATCGACGGATAGCGAGCAGATGACGGTAGGATTAAATTGAGGTGGAAAGATAGCGGTAACATCTCCAGCGGAGACGTTCGGAGAACCTCGGTTTCACAGCCGTGCGCTTCGAACGAGAACCAGGGGCATAAAGTATCCCCAGTCTGTATCTCTGCGAGTCCCAGTGAGTCTGTATCTCGTGGCGTGCAACGAGATCCTGTATCGTTTTAATCGGCCTCTGGTCAGAGATGAGAATCTCGCAAAAATCACTTACAGTCTGTTTGTATTAATAGAACAATCAATTGATGTCTCAACTACGGTAATTTCCACGCGAAACGACGACATCGACGCAGAAAAAAAGAAAAAAGAAAAAAAAATGCACGATTCGCGTTCATGTACCATCGTGCAACATCTGTTATCTACTCCGGAATAACACCTCGATACGCAACTGAAAAGATAACCTCAAGCTCAACGATCGCTTTCTATCGCGCGAATAATAACATCGAGCGGCATTGAAACGGCGAGCGCGCAATAGCACGAATCGCGGTGACACGCGACAAACCGTGCTGCTCGATGCACACGGGTAACGCGCCGGTTCGGGAAAGGTCACCAATGCGGCGGAGGACTGACTCGAGCGTCGCTGTCGAGCATTGTCACAGGTGTGTTTAACCTTCGCGAGAACGGGCTCAGGTGTGTTTCACCTGCCGGCCAGGCGAGCGAGCAAACCCAAGCACGCGCCCGTACCCGTACGCGATCTTCGTACGGCTCCAGCCAGTCGATAAATCCCGCGTTTCTCGCCGTTCGCTGTTCTTTTCGCGCCTTTCCGTGCTGGAAGTGCGACTCTCGCCACGACGAACGCTTCGCTTCTTACCCCTTCCCACCCTCTCTTCGCTCTTCCTCGTTTTCTCTTGCTCGCTCGTTTCGCCGCTTTTTCGCCTCGCCGTTTTCTGGCGTGACGCTTAATTCGTAGCGCGAGGCCGCATCCAGCACGCGGGGGGGGGGGGAGGTGGAGAGGGCAGGCACAGCGATTACAAGGATAATAAATTAACGCACACGACCTTATCGAGCCGTATAATTCATCACGGGCTTACGTGAGCCCGGCTCGCGAGGCCGTGGAGGCAGCCTACGTGTACGCTACGAGAGGCAGAGATCCTCGCGCTTTTGCACATTAACCTCGTAAAACTCTCGGGCCGCGGCTCGACCTCTACACCTGTGCACGACGATCGTCGGCCCCGGCGCGATGTGAAAGTTCGCGGCACACGGAAAGAGCCCGAAAGCCGAAACGAAAAAGCGGGGGCTCGTTAACCGGGGAGGCGGGAGGAGGAGGAGGAGCGTTATCGTAGGCCCTCGTTAACGACGAAGCCCGGCTCGAATCCGGAAATTTTTCTCTCCGATTAGAGAGGCAGCGAGACCGAGCCTCGCCGAGTTCTTGAATTTCGCGGCGCGTGACGTGGATAGATCGTTCAAACAGCGCCCTTCTCCTCTCCTTCTCGTCGTCGATCGACCGTTTTCAGCGAACTTTCAGTCGCAATAAATCCTCGCCAAAGTCTTTGTTAATATTACACGTAACGTATGCTCTACCTGCGATTTCATTTCTTTCGCTTTTCCACGAAAGAAGCGAGATTACGGGAGAGAGAGGTTCGAACGATGGAGCGATCGGAGCGGAGCAACATCTTGATAGCGTGCGTCTCTTCGGAGAGTATTACGCGAACTGTAACGGGTGGCGGTGGACGGAGTAGATGCGGTTCATCTTGATCAGACGCCAGGCAATAACGCCAAACGCAGTACGAAATCGCGAGGTTTACGATTCGGAGAGGGAAAATAACGAGGGGCCCGATCTACCAATGGACAACAGCTGCCATTATCTCCAAAAGTAGAAGTAACCCTGTACGCGCGCGATCGTACGCTACGCTCTACGCTGTATCCCGCGGTTCGTTAAACGTTCGCAAAAATATCGATCAACATCGGACCGAAGGTTTCCCTTCTTTTTTGTCTGCCCGCGTCCCGCGCAAATTTCTTATTAGCCCGAGCGAATCGGGCTGTTTACTCGCAACTAGCCCAACGTTCCACCGAACGTAATAGCTTCGTTAGAATTAATTAGACAGCTGTTTCCACGGACTAATCGGCAAGTCGATTGCCGACCCTCGAATCCTTTCCACCACGGGGATCGGCGTCGCGCCGTTTCCAAAACGCGACACGCGCCGGCTCGCGATAATTGCGCGCGCAACCTGTCTGCAAAATGTTTCGAACGCTTGGTTCTCTCCTCCTGGTTTAAGTTAGGTTTATGGCTCGACAGCCGGAATCGACGAATTGCACAATTTTTCCGCGAGCTCACGTCCGATTTGCGTTCAAGCGACGCGATATACGTAATTAATTCGTCGAGCTTTCGGTCTTCCAACGTGTCGCGCGTTCAGGTGAATTCGTTCTCGCGTCGCCGTCAACGCGATCCAATTTTACGCGCGTTTCCCGCGTCTACCTCTCGAAATAATCGCGCCATCACGGCCGCGCGGCCTGTGTCCCGTAATTTATGCGAACACGAGGATCCACGTGTTCGCGTTTACTCGTTACCTCGTAATCTGCCGGGGCTCCGGGACCTCGCGCCGGTTCGTACAACATCGTCTAAATAGAAATTCTGAACGTCGGGGTTACGTAATGGGCGACTCGTGCTGCGGGCAGCCTCTCCGGCAAACATGCAACGCGGACGCGTGGAATAATTTTCCCCTAACGAATAATTTTCTTGAATTTGCGCACTCGAATTGGCAGCGTGGAGAGGACGTTTGTCGTTTTGCGACTATTTCCAGATTACTTTTCTTTTTTTTTTTTTTGAAAATATCGGAGCGAGGGAATGCCGTCGAATGAAGTGACTATCAATTTGACACATTCAGCGCCGGTGAAATTCGAATTGGCAGCGTGGAAGGACTTACGACTGCTTCCAGGTTATTTTCTTTCAAAATAAGAAGCGAGAAAACAATCGAAATTTGCAAATTGACAAATTCCGAAAATTTCGCTACATCGAATAAAGTAACTGAATATCAATTTAACACTGTCTACCAAGCTTAATGAAATTCATTTTCACAATAATGCCAAAGAAACAATTGCTGATGCCACTGTTAAGTGCAAAATTTTTGATTATTTTTATTGAACGCACTTTTAAAATTCTCCGCGGCATTTAGGGACAGTTTCCGGCATATTTCTGCACGCAAATTACTTCATTTCTCTCTGCGATCTCTCCACGATCTGAAAAAACGTCGCGGACGCGACGAAATTCAGTTTCCACGGCGAGAGGAGGGGAAAGCAGCAGCTGGACAAAGATGGAGCGCGCGTGTTGGTACCAAGGCTAGTTGGATGCGCGCGGTTTCCTGGTTAAATCGCCGCACGAATAAGAGATCCCATTACACGTGGTGCATTAACAAATCACGGCAACCGATAATCCGTTTCGACCTTCGTCCGCAACCTGTGAGATTGTTGCCGGGCCGGCGCGAGCGGCCGTATCTTCGAGCCGCGGAATACATTATCCCGAAGATTAGTGTGCGAACGATACGAGAAAAGGTATCCGGCAACAACACCAACCGGGGTTGGGTCCAAGTGTATACGCGCCGCTAAGCGCATCCGCGCGATCGCGCCAGCGCATCCACCGCTGTTCAATTTACGATTGAACGTGACGGCGCGGCGTTCGCGAGCTTCGAAAAGTCTCCCGATTTTTCGTGTCAACGCTCGCGCTCGGATTTATCGCGTTTGCGAGAAACTGCGATATATCCTGAAATATTTTCTTCACTGTCCGTCGGAATGATCTGATGGATCTTTGTGCAATTGTACGTTTTCATTTCGCACGATTAAACTGTGCAAATGAAAGACGAGTTTCTTTTTTCGTGAGAAACAGAAACTTTATTGATGTATTGATGTATGTTCGATTACCTTTTGCCATCTTTTAGTCAACTTCGATGAGAAAAAAGTTCCTAGAACGGTTTGATATCCTCGTCGGTAGCGAAATTTGGCAAACCAATTCTGACTGTTTTATCGTAAATATTAGATAATTTGACAATAATTTTTATGACTTGTACAATGTTTTTTCTTCTTCTCTTTGGAAATAGAATAGCAAAATGTGACGAAAGTGTTCCTTGTTGATCTTCCACGTCAAACAAGCAATTGTCGAAATCGTGCATTTTCCTTTTCTAAAACAAGCTCGAAACAACCAAATATCGGATTGCAGAATGAACATGCGGTTTAATACGAAGCTGGTTACGTTTTAAGATGCACATATACGTTCATATATTGGAAAAAATGCAATTACGTTTTGGCCAACCCAAGTTTGGCAACTGCATGTTTCGCGTTCTCAAATTCCTCACAAGTAAAAGTCCAGAGTCGACTCGTTACGCGCATTCGATAATTCTCGGTGGCTTATTTCCGTTTACGCGAGAGACGGGATTGCCGAGCAATTACCGCGAAATATTAACTTTGAAACAAAAATGGTCCCGCGCGCCTGAAAAGGACCGGGCCGGTTAATTTACATGGCGCAGTCGCGGTGTTGCGTTTTAATTTTCCCGGCGAGTGGCCGCCGAAAGGAAATTGGGATTTCGAAGTAATAACCATGAGAATCGATTTACGCGATATTATTATATGTTCGTGGGTGAAGAATCGACTGCAGTTTCTCCTTGTACTGCGAATTTCGTTTGTGAAAGTGCAAAATTCCACCGACGGGAGTTGCTCTTCCTTTTTCAGCCCGGCCCAATTCAAAGAGACCTCTCGCGTTTAACCCTTTCAGCGCTGGGATGTGCGACGCGAAGCATGTATCGTGGGTTGCCTGCTTTTTATGAAAAAAAAAGAAAAAACGCAGGTCTGAAGAGATTTGACGTTTTAACGAATGAAAATTCATTGATTAGATTAAATAAAAAAATCAAACTTGATGACTCTAACTTTTTAAAAATCATTTATTTTACCTAATAAAATCATATCGCACGCCAATCATACTTCTTTGGCGAAAGAAAACGAAACATTTGTCAGTGTCAAAGACATTGTCAACAGAACGATAGTTTGCTACATAGGAACGTACGTACGTGCTTACGACATTGCGAATTTTTATATTTTCTTTATAATTCACTCGATGATCCAGCTAATTTTGAGCAAAAACCTGGATCCAGTTGTTGAATTCTGTTAATAATTCTGTATAGAACGCGATTCCTCGTTGCACGAGCATCGATCAAATGGGAAGCGAGGCTCCCAGGAATAGGGTTCCGAGGCCGAGTCGCCTAATCCGAGGTCGCGAGTGATTAAACAAATATGAATAACACGGAGCAAGGATCGATAACGTGTGCAAGCGCGTCCAACGCGCGATACAACGAACAACGTTGTTACAAGTAGCACGAATCTCCTATTAAGATATAAAATCGCGAGAAATTTCGAAACCGCGGAACCATCGGATCCCAGATCGATTTGCACGAACGAACGAACGAACGAAGTCGTAAGTTAGACCGCGACTTTTACGTCTGGGACCTTGAAACCGTGAACGAGCAAACGTCTCTGCGCCGCGATCGATCACAATTACGCAATCGATAACCGGTAAACGCCTGGGACCTTTTCAATTATTCCTTCTTCTACCCCATGGCCGCGGTTGAGCCGTTCGTTTAGTAACCGCGACGGCGATTCCGTATCGACGATCGGATCGGAGCGAGGAGAAGCGGTAACGGGAACATAATCGATGCAGCGACCGACCTCCATCGGTGGAGGCAGGCAGAAAAACCGCGAGAAGTTGGATTCGTCGACTGGCCACGCGATACGACTCGCGGCTGACGCGTTAACCCTTTCAATACTAACGACTATAGTCGTTCATCGTTGAACACTTGCTGTGAACTAGCGACCTATAGTCACTCATCGCTGAACGTTTGTTGTCTACTAACGGCGATTATAGTTGTTGAACAGTTTCTGTAAACTAACTACGGCTATAGTCGTCCACCAGTTAAACACTTGCTATGAACCAAGTACGATTATAGTTGTCCATCGTTGAACACTTGCTGTGAACTAACTACAACTATAATTGTCCATCGTTGAACACTTGTTGTGAACTAGCGACGACTATAGTCGTTCATCGTTGAATACTTGTTGTGAACTAACTACGACTATAGTCGTTCATCGTTGAACACTTGCTGTGAACTATGACTATAGTCGTCCATCGTTGAATACTTGTTGTGAACTAAGTACGACTATAATCTTCCATCGTTGAACTAGCGACGACTATAGTCATCCATCGAACACTTGCTGTGAACTAAATACGACTATAATCTTCCATCCGACTATAATTTTTGTTGAACGTTCGCTGTGTATTAATGACGATAATGGTCGAATTCGCATATGCTGATAAAAATGATATGATCGTAAAAGCAAATCTATAGAGGATTACTATAAAACACGTAAAAAAAGTATGATTTCTTCCCACCAATCGATTACATCGCACGGGGAAATTTTACTATTACACTCGTTATCCGACAACAAATTGGCGTTCGCGTCGTAGCTGTCCCGTGTTCACCGTCAGAGTACTCGCGATTAAACTGCCCGTTCAAACGGAATTCGCACCAGTGGCCAAAGATGAAGCCGTACCGAAAGGGTTAAATGAACTTATCCTTCGTTGCCACGAGTAAATTAAGTCGACTTTAAATTAGCCGGCGGTAACCGGCCGATTGTAAATCCGGCAACGAGAGCCAACGAGGGCCAGAAGGGTTGCAGGTTGCTGCTGCACCGTACGATTCCTTTCGGTGCTCACGGCATTCGCTGCGCACAACGGTATCCCTTTCGTTGCATCCTCTCCATTATACGCCGCTTATAGCGCGTAATCTCGGTCGCATCTCTGATTTCAATCTGAGGCTGCTTACAACGCACCGCGCGCGACCGATCTACAAATCAGCTTGCTTTTCTTTCTCTCCGCCTCCCTCCACCCCCTCTCTCCCTCTCTCTCTCTCTCTCTCTTCCTCGCGGGATCCCGCGTGAATCGCCAGTGTACGCGGATCCATACGTACGTATGTACGTACAGGTCGATACGTTACGTACGTATGGTACGTGCGCGCGTATGCACGCGGATTGCACGAGGGTTGCGCAACCCGGGTATTATACGGCGGGTAGCCGAGCTGCCCGCTCGCGTTCGTTTCTCGTGTACGCGCCGGCGGTGTAGGTATAAACAACCAGGCTTAAAATTGCCTGGCGCCGACAGATATTGTCCTCCTGTCCCGGAAACGACGAAAACGCCAGCACGAGGGGCCATCGGCCTCGTCCACCCGGGGGACACACGTCCCAGTCGTATCGTACTTTTGCCCTGGCAGTATCGTTGACGGAAGATCGACGGCGAACGCGTTCGTCCGGTTGGATCCCGCGCAATGGATGATCGAGGGGGTGATTCGGTTTAATGGACGACGTTTGTCTCGACCGTCGCCGATTCAATTACCTTGCCTCCCTTTTCGCCGGGACAATAGCTTCTTTTCTCTCTCTCTCTCTCTCTTTTTTTTAAAAGCATACATTACGATGATTTCTGTTAGAGAAATATAAGTAATTAGGATGCAAGTGTAATTTATTATTATTGCACTATTTTAACCGAGTTTACTGCGCAGTTCGATACAGATGAATTGACGATTGAAAAATTCTGAAAATACCGTAGCGACTTGCATCGTTTTTTTACGTAGCAAAAATTACATTTTGTACACTCCTGATAGAGCTGACTAACTGGTCTCTAGTGAAAATTACTAGCGATAGTAAACCGGCCATCGACATATCGAAGAGCTAGTATTCTATTGTAATAGCGACTATTACAAAATGCAAGAACGATTCGAACAATTGCTTACGCGTATGTTGCATCTATTACTATAGCTTGATATTTCATCCCTTACTGTAGGTATCTCGCGCGCATCAGCAATGATTCTTATCCAGTGCCGTTTCCATGTCAATCTTCCATCAAATATCATACCTAGGTATCTGGCCGAGTCTTTGCTTGGAATTGCGGATTTTTGTTGATACTGTACAAGTTACTTTCGTTTTTTCTGGAACCATTTTTCCATAATATCGAGGCTAATGTGACGGATGCCTCCTGTGAGTCTTCATTAAGCTACAGTAAGGCTGTCATCTGCAAAAGTCACAATGGTTGTCTCTGTTGGTGTAGGAAGCGTAAATAGTAATAAAAAGAGAACTCCGAGAATTGTCTTGAAGGGCTCCTGATTTGATGGATTGGATGGATTTACCTGCGACGTCTTGTGTGATGCTATAATGGGATATTATATAGCGACGTGTTCTTAATCTTGGAATTTCGCAGTATCGCGAGATCGAGGCGAGGATGAAATTTTCGAGGTTGAAAGGTGACGTAACGATTCGACGTCTGAGGCTCGGAGGAGCGTGTAGCCTTTTCTCCGCGATTTTTACAGCGCAAATGAGCGACACGTTCGAATTTTGCAACAGCCAGTGGTCTGGGAACGAAACGTCCGGGCCGGTGATTCGCAACTCCCGCGAGACGCGCGCCCGTGTATACGATTTATCCGTAGATGGTTGAATATCGCTGCTCCCGATACAACCAATTCGACGGAATTAATTAGCCGTTAGCCCTTCGTAGCTATTTATCCGACGCGTGATTGGTCGACGCGCAACGAATTTCGTTTAGGTTCCGTTCCCGCTTAACCAAACGCGGCAGTTCTCGAACGCGACTCAGAAAGAGAGACCTACATCATCTCGATTGTGCCAACGTTTGTCGGAACGTGTCGACATAATGGAAGCTATATAATTACGGAACGGCGGAGGGATAGGAGTGTAACCAGGCGTGAAGAAGGAATATTTTTTCCCAAAGGGATCGTGCGCGATGACTTCTCCAACAGCGACGAACGTCCTTTTCCAGCGCGGACGGAGAGAGACCCGGAGACTCGGAGCACGGAGAGGCGCTCGGTGTCCTTCGAAGGATTTTTCACGTGCAGCCGACACAATGCGAGGCGATACGACACGACCGTATTGCACAAGAGCGTGTAACGTTGCGGCTGAAGGCCGTGGCGTTATTTTATTTCCAAGCTTATTTCCCGTACATGGAAATAATCGAGCCCCGGCACAATCCTCGACGCACGCACGCCTCGAGCTTCCCACGTTCCAAGATTCGTCGAATTCCATACCGATGCCGACGCTGTAAAAATTGTACGATCGTTTGTACGCTCGATCGTCGTATCCCTCGTTGAACTCGACATCGTGTTGCTGCGATAATTGTTATTTTCGAATCGGTCGCTCGGATGAATCAAGACAATCTTTTCGCACGACTTCAGATGATTGTGTCATCGTTTAAAATAATCTCTGCAACGTTGAATTTAAAATCTGAAGAAATCTATGATTTTCTCTCTTCTTTTGTTTTTACTTTCATTTAAAACAAATGCTCGAGTAATGCTACGATAAATAGCGCCGTCGTCTTGACACGCTTTTCCTCTCAGGATTTCCATCGATTTTCTCCTCCCGCGAGAAAACGTTTTCACCTGTGCAAAATTCCAGCAGAGACGATGCACCAGAAAGACACGGTTTTCCAGCAGAATAAGAATACATCGTGTTTCGTCGAATGTTCTCGATCTTCAACACGTCGAAGAGGGAAAAGAAAACGATAGACGAAAAACGAGTCGATTCGTCGCGTGCAAGACACTGTAAATCATCAAACGCCAGTTGCCCTGTCGTTGACGATCGCGGGTTGGTTAAATCTCGCGATTTACACTCCCGTCTACATTACGCTGGCGTCATTACCGCGATTTTCACTCGGCCGAAGTCGAGGCGCGAAGTAACGAATCAACTCCTCGGCTGGTCGTCGATATCTCTCTTACGAAACGCTCGGACGAGTCGCCGTCGTCTTTCATACCACCGAGAGAAAAATGAAAGTCGAGCGATTCTCGTTTCTTCGCCCTGCGGGAGTGCTCGCCCGCGTGCCTTTTTTTCTTTCGCACTTTGAAATCGGCACCGATTTTGCTCCGGCCAGTCCTTACCAGCTTTGGCTCGATGGCGGTGAAATTTGAGGCAATCGACGAACAAAGAGACGCTCGCACCGTCGTATTAACTCGACTCGTTCTTAATTGGGATCGATCCGACCGGCGAGGATGGAAGACACCCGGAGGGTCTGTTCAAATATTAATTCGCCCGATGTGACGGCGAGTTAGTCGGGGTCTGCACGGAGGGGCACAGGACGCGTACGGAACGGCGCGATTCCCTAGACACGATTTGTCAATCCACGTCCGTTACATCAGCCAAGGGAGACAGTTTGCGATCGTGACGAATGCGATTGGCTCGGGAGAAAAGTACGACTCGGATTGCCAAGAGCTTGCGCAGCCTCTTCGAGAAACGGGGTCTCCCGGCGAATTGCTGGAATACCGCGGGCGCGCGCGTGTGTGCTTTTGACGATATCAGTATATCGTAGAAATAATTCAATTATTTTCCCTTATCTTGCTTCCTTCACTTGCCAAAACGGCGAATATTTCGTTATTTTGTTATTTTGCGCCGTTTGAGTGGATTTCAATTTCGCCGCAGTCGCGGGCATTTAACCCCCCTATTGGGCCGAATTGTTTTCGCGAATAGGAAGAAGTTTATGCAACGTGAAATATCAATCTGTAAATACAAATTAACTCAGCAATTTGAACGATTTTATCATAACGAATACGTCTCGTGATTTTGAAGTAACAACGACTTACGTTTGCATTTGTATGTTTTAAGATTTTTGTGACGACCGTTTGCTTTGGTTGATTCCTAACAACCGAGATTACAACATACTTTATTCTTTCTTTGTTTGCAATCAACGTCGCCGCTGTTAAACTCGTTTTGAAAACACGCGCGCCGCCCGCACATAATAACATATATACGCTTGTGGGAAAAAATTAAATTATTCAATAAAATATCGAGATATATATATATATATATAGTGACTTGAAAGTTAGACGGGTCCACGAAGGGTTGAACAATACCTCCATTATCTAAACGCTTGTTTCCTCGTAACTCGAGCGACGGACGCTTTCCCACGATCCACTTCTGTCATCGTTCTTATTCCTTTTCCCAAGTTCAGCCGAATTTTTCCGCAAGGCGGGTGATTTCGATACGACTGATTGCGAAAGGACAGACCTCTAGACCCGCTTTCGACTTTGCGCGCACTCCTCTTCTCACGTCGTATTCAATTCTCGTATCGCGTCGTTGGCGATAAGCTGGAGAAGTCGAGAATCTCTCGGAACTCTCGCACGCGAAAGAATATCGCGGCGGTCCTATTACCATCCCTCTTGATGCATGCGTACGTGGCCGTACGTAATCTGCCGGCCGGAGAAGTCGGTCCACCGCGAAGGCGGCTGAACAGAGACGGAAAGTGGAGCATTCCCAGTGATCCTCAACCAGCACCTTTTGCAACTTGGTGTGCCCGGTGTCTCGGTGTAACGCGTCTCTCGAGAACAATCTCGGCCGCAATATTCGCGTAATGATAGGAAACGAGATCGCACGGCTCTCTTTGTTCTCCCGGCCCGTTTCTACACCGGTGATTGAAAATCTGCAATTCCCTTGACATTCCTCTTTGGTGATCCAGCCCGATCGATTCCCTTCCCTCCCGTTTCAGAGATTAAGCCCTCGGCCGTCGGCTTTGTCGCGCAGGAAGACGCAACGGGGAGTGAATTTAAAGTACTTGCAGAGTACGCGCGTATATAAATCATCGTATATTTTTGTACAAAGTCGCGAAACGCTGACAGACGCTTACGAACGAGGGCTCAATTGATCCACTCGATCGTGCAACCTTTTAACGGATCAAGGCTCACGTAAGGGTATATAGAGAAATGTCACCGAAAACTCAACCCTTTGGTCAACAAATTGAAATGGAATTTATCTCTACGGTAAGTCGTAAATTGTAGCAGCTTGCTCATTTCGTATATAGTGGCAATGCAACCTCTATGAGGATTATCAAAAACTTTAGAAAATACAAATTACTCTTGCCTTAAAGACTCAACCTAACCTAAACCTCAACGTATAAAGATCATATTTTTATTTCCTCTATTGTTTCAATTATAATTATTGAATTATTATAATTGAAATGTAGTTGTTTCAATTGTAGTTATTAAGTTATTATAATTGAAATACAATTGTTTCAATTATAATTATTAGATTATTATAATTGAAATGTAACTGTTTCAATTATAATTATTAAATTATTATAATTGAAGTATAATTGTTTCAATTATAAATATTAAATTATTATAATTGAAGTATAATTGTTTCAATTATAATTATTAAACCATTATAATTGAAATATAATTGTTTCAATTATACTTGTTAAATTATTATAATTGAGATATAATTGTTCCATCTATACTTATATTCATATAAGATTTCATCTATAGTTTAATTATAATAATTTCAATTATAATTCCATATATGTATATAGCTTTGATGATAATCGAAATATCGCATTGGTCGACGCGAAGTGAATCTCTGTTTCGGTCGAAGATCACCCTGGGTGAGTGGGGTTCCTGCACGCGGCTGGGTCCCTCGAATACCTCAAAGCCGTGAAAGGTGAGCGGCGAGAGATTTCGTCGCCGCGCCGAGTGGATTTTTCGCCCGAAACGCGACGCGGGATAGACGCGGGATCGGCGCGGTCTGCGGATCGGACCTGGCTGGCTGCCTCTCTCTCCCACCCTGCCGTGTTCCCGGCCGATTTGCCAATAGCTCGTTGATATGCAGAAAGGCCCATCTGGTTTGTGCCAGAGCGCGCGAGGCTCCGCGGCTCGGGAGCGGGAGGGAGGGAACGTTTCAAAACACAGGGAACGCAACGTGTACATCGACGCGGCCGTCAGGCAATGATGCATGGGAATGGCTTCTGGGATGAAAATGGGGAGATGTATCCTCTCGATTTTCTCGGTGGCGGCGGGGCCGAGTGAGCGGCCGCCGCAGGGAGAAAGAGAAAAGGAACGCTCGACGCGCTCGCGAACGCTCCGAGTCCTTGAAGACGAACAGGAGGATTTTAAATCCTTCGGCTGACGCTCCTTCGGAAGAGCGTTCTCGCGGCCGGGCGCCTAAGCATACGTTTAAATGTTATCGAGCCTGTCCATCGGATCCTTCGTTCGCTCGTATACGGTAGCGGCCCCCGACGAATATAATAACTCATTCCTATTGTTCGCGCAACCGGCTCACGTCTGCAACGCGGATGCCCCTCGGAGAAAAACTCGGAAAATCTCCGTAATGGTAACGGAGAGGTACCGCGATACAACACTCTCGAGCGTGTGTACGGCTTGTCGATGAATCGATCCCTCGATCGGCAATTTGAAGCGGCAGCAGCTTTCAAGTCTCTCGCTAGGATAGTCCTAGGACAGCAAAAGTGTACACGTTCGAGTTATTCTTCTTCGAATTCCCTGACAAAGGGTAGAAACAAACTTCGAAACAAATTTTTCGAACCTCAAATTTTTGAGGAGATCAACAAGTGTTGTGCCTATAATAATAATATCCTTTTCTCAATTGCAAAAGATTAAAATTTCTTACTGTACAATTACCCCACTGTCGAACGGAAGGAAGAGAAAAAGCTCGTCTCGATGACTAAAGTGTATTGTACATTTTCAATGCGTGATTACTCCAATACGTCAGTATCCGCCATGAATGAAAGGGTTAAGCATGTTGCTCGATCGACTAAAAGTTGTTGAAAACAAGACGGTGAATCATAAATGCCAGACAGACGCTTTCGAACGTGGAGAGATCTGTCAATCCCGGCGGATGCCGAATATTACTCGGCTAATGCCGCTCTCTGCCGAATATTCGAAGGGATTTCGAGGCGAGAATGGCCTCGGCAGGGATTGCGCAACGCGGTTTGGTCCCCGGGGACCAAGCGAAGCGCGCGCAAACGAGCCGATGCATATTCATCCGGGCGACACCCGGATTCGAAATCCGAGGGGCTCGCTCGCGTGGCGCAAAGCGTCGCGGCGAGGTGTCCGGTACGGGCATTCTATGAATTCTCACGGAGACTCGATTTGAAAGTACCGATCTATAGTCACGGATCGGTGGTACGAGCCGCGAATGAAATCAATGGAGCAAAAGTGTTCTTCTGGCGGCTTGCGAAATCGCTTCGGCCGGCCGCGCGCACCGACACGGCCGCGTTGCAGATGCAAATGCAAGGTGCGCGGGGAACGCGTCCCAACTTCCTCTCGTCTCTTCCAACCCCCTCGCCGTCACTCGCTAGAAGACGTTTCTCTTTTCCGATTTGACACTTCCATCCTGGCAAAATCATTTTCATCCATTTTTGTTCTGTACGAATTGCTAATAGATTCGGTTCATAATCGAACATCGTAATAATTACTTACAAAGAATTTTCATCGAAAAAAGTCCACGAATACGTACAATTTCGCACGGAAATGAAACAAGAAATTGAAACATCGTTGACAAATGCAGAATGTAAAAGACGACGTGTGACGAACGAAGATTTTCGCGTCTCTCGCGCCGCCAAAAACTGCAGAAACGAACAATCTTCAACCAATCGCTGGGTCGATCCCTTCGTCTCGATTTGGCTTCGAATCGAACGAAGACGTGACGCAAACGAACGTTCAATCGATATGCGATTTATCAGCGAGAAGTTGTTAAAAGTGTCGAGCGTTCGCCGGAGAGTCAGTGGAACGAAAGCAGGGTGTGTGACGCAACGGCGCGCCGCGGCGCGGCGAAGAGACTCGGTCTGGCTCTCCTCGCGCTGCGTGGCTAACCTCGGCTATTATGCAAATGAATGTTAATTAAAATCAAACAGAGATCCTCCGCGTTCGCCCGAGTCCCGGAACACGCCTGTGTGGCACAATCTCGCCAGCCGCAACCTAACGAAACGTCATCGAGAATAAACGATTTCGACGATCGTCTTAATTTGTTCGAGCGTCGGTGGTTGCAAACGAAAATCGTCGGTAACTAGTCGTTGGCCATTTCGGTTTCTCTTATCGGAAATGCACGAGCACATTGGTGTGGCAATTTAAGCAAGAAACGCGATCGGTTCCGTTTATCTTTATCGTAGGTTCGCGAGTTACCATTTACGAGGGATACGAGCGTCGTATGGGGTTTTATCCACGTTGCTACACAGTGGTCCGAAGACGTTTCGTTTTATTGATATACAAACATTTGAATCGATACAAAACAAATTACAGGCGTGATCACTCAAGACAACGCCTACTCGAGGTCTACCCCACGCCCCCTTACGAATCACGTGACCCAAATCAACCAATCGCTAATTTTCGTTGCATTAGCGTTGCACCTGATTTTCTAAGTTATCCCTGATAAAAAATTAAACTTGACTTTGATTGACTTTTGGCCACAAAAACATGGTTTTCTAATCACTGTGCGGCGCACGCTGCTCGGAGCAACAAATTTCACCAAAAACCAACGTGGTGTCTCTTTGGGAGATCGGCGGGAGAAAACACGAAAGAGCTTCAAGAAATTTCTAGAAGATTACGAGTTGCAAACGGCTCAATTATGATTTCTGCTCGTAAGGTCCATTAATCCACACGAAACGTTCCACAGAAAGCCGCCGAACCCCGCGAGCATCCGTCTTCGATAGTCCGCCCGTTCGTTAAGCTCGACCGCTTCCTCGTTTTCCTCTCACGCTCTTAATTGCCGGTTTAATAAACACGCGTGGTTCCACGTTTGTTCAGACCGCGGGTAGAGTTTCCTGTTTCTTCTTTCGGAGGAGTTTTGCCGCGAGATGGTAACGATAGGGCACGGAAACGTGCGCGCGCTGGCCTCGTCTAATGAAATTCTGCCTCGTCATCGATCATGCGGGTCCGATCATCAAACCGAAGAGATGAATGCAGAGCCGTGCGCGCAGGTGATTCGTGCCGTGTCGTGTCGTGTCGTGTCGGGCATTCAGCGGCGAGGAAGAAAGAGAGGAGACACGTGCAGAGAAGAGAGCGCGCGCGCGCGCGAGAGAGAGAGAGAGAGAGAGAGAGAGAAAGAGACGGGGTCTAGTATCCCGGAGAAAAAAAATCGGCGTCGCAATCTACATACATCGCAGGGTCGCATTAGAAGTAACGAGAAAGCGGGTCGGGAGCCACGCGCAATTTACGAGCAATAAGCGAGCCCGAGCAGATCTGCCTGTGGAAGAGCGGAGAGACGTCGTTAGGATTGGAATATGCACGGCCACGACCTCGGCGAGCCCGCCTAGGTTCACCTTTCCTCGACAACTTCTCATTCGTGGCTCGACCCACTCTCTTCAAGTGCACCTTCACCGATACACGTGCAACACCGCGCCGCGCGCTCGACTTCTTCAGCAGAGGAGGATGCATCGTGATCCACCGTTCCACTCGCGTAGGAGTCTCTCTCTCTCTCTCTCTCTCTGGCATACTCGCGAGGACAAAAGACACCCGTAAAACACCGGCTGACGCGATTAATGCAGGTACCTTGGGATTCCTGTATTTTTACATCTGTTTCGTCGCGCGTTGAAAAATTGGAATGAATGTGGATATGTACGGAGATCCAACGTAATTGGAATTTTGTAATTGCACGATAAATAGGGGAGATGAGATGAGTTTATCGAGTTTGCTAAACTGGCGTTGAAACTTCAACAGTTGTTTTCATTTTATCTACTGTTCTTGCGTGATCGATTTTCGTTTGCAAGTAGTTCAACAGAAAATGTGAATATGTAACTTAATTTTTATCTGAATTATTATATAAATACGCGTGGATGATGTGTTAACTTGTGATGGAAGTAAGTCTCAATAAAAACACCAGTTACGTTAATCTAAACACGTTCACGTGTGATGCACGGTGTCGATACACATCATGTTCTTTGATATACGTACGCCTACGATGAAATACTATGAAACAAAATGTAATAAAATATAAATAAAAAAATTGTATTGTATTTGTTCCATTGCAAATTGTAAAACCTTGAAAATCTGAACAATGAACGTTTCAAAGTGAATTGAAAAATCTGTAAAATATTATCTCGGAGGAACGAGAAATATACATGTTGATACGAAATATTATAAAACAAAATTAATATAATTAAAAAAATTACAAATTGCAAAACGTCGAAAGGACAATGAACGTGTTGAAGTAAAAATCTGTGAAACAAGATCGGTCAAGGAAAGGGAAATACTCGTTCGATTATATTTCGCCGCTACATTTTCATCGAAACGTGAATATACATATACATATACGTGATCGGCTGATGGAGAAGCGAAAACATCGTAGCGACGGCGAAGAAAGAGAGAGGTTAGACTATCGGTCGCCGAAACAGCGACCTCGTTGATACACGATGCACCGTGGCCGCTCGTCCCGGTAAAAGATGCAGCGTGGAACCCGCGCGGAGAAGCGCAGCGTTGACCGCGGACGAAGCGGTATCCGTGGAACGGCGACATGGAAATAGTCGCGATAAATCGCTCGCCACGAACTATTCCATTATAAAGGAGCATGCCCCTCGCGTAACACAGCCGGTCGCGAGCGTTGCTTTGTGCACACGGCGGCGGCGCACCTACCTGCGCTACGTGCATCGGCTGCCGCCGACAGAGCCCGGCCTACGATTAACGACAATCGAGAAACCTGTGCGAGGATTTCCCTGGAACCCCCTTCACGCGGATGAATTCTCTGACGTGTACTCCTCTCTCGATTCCGCTTCCCCCGAGTGAATTTTCTGCGCGCGTCACGAACGCGCCGAGCGTTCCTAATTCCGCGAGACTTTTACTCCGCCGCGAGTGGGGCGATCCGCTGCCAGTTTCCTGGAAATCTTCTCTCTGGCCGACGACCAGTTGAAATATGCGTTGAATTCGCTTGGAAACGATGGGCGGTAGCGCCTCTCCAGCGTAGGAGATATCACCGGTAATTGGAGAGTGCCTGTTAAATACTCGAAGCTACTAGGAACAGAGAGTTCTCGAGAGCCCGCATACTGAAATTCATCCTGTTTTCAACTTGAATCAATATAGACTTTAAAATCTACCTCGGGGCGGTTCTTCAAATACCGTACCGACGCGGCGAATTTCCATTCAACGCGAAGCTTTGGTCGCTGTCCGACCAAAAGTTTCCTGAATCTCTCTTCAAGAACTTCCTCGCGGCTGACAAATTGATTTCACGAGCGAGCGTTTCTTTCCCAAACGTAACGTTGCAAAATCGAGCGGCCCACGCTCGTTGCGGCTGGCGTTCTACGCGCGGACTCTCTCGAGTTCGAACGAACGAACGAACGAACGAACGAACCCAAGACACGCCTGTTATTACTCGCGCAGATTGATGGAATCAAGCAACCAGTCATTTCGTGGTGGAATCAGTGAGAATTAATACCGGGCTATTAATTTCTCCCTGCTCGTGGCCGATTCGCGCACACGCCTCACCGCGCCGCGCCAACCCAGCCAGCCAGAAGGTTCGCGAGTGGAAAAAGCCCGCATTGGTACCGGTTCCCCTCTACGTGATTTAGACAACGTATTCATTTTTTCTCCCTTTTTTCCTTTTTCTTCTCTCTCTCTCTCTCTCTCTCTCTCTTTCCCTCTCTCTTTCTCTCCCCCGCGCACGCAAAGAATCTCCTCGTCTCGAGCATCCCCGGCGCATCGATCGTTCGCTGATGAGGATCGGCCAGATTCATGGCCGCTTTGCGCGAATTGATGCACGGGCATTAATTACGCGATCGGGTTCTCTTGCGTTCCTTGATCTTGGATCGGAGCGGAGAGGTCGACACCGGCGGATTCTTCGACCCTTAGGGATTCTTGGCCGATTCATCAACCGGCTCCACGGGTGTGCGTACCAGAAGGGACGTCGATGGATCATCGTTTCGCGAGTACCCCGTGGTCGATGGAAATTGAACGGTTCACGGGGGTTGCGTTGCTACTCCCCGTTGTCAACTTTCTTGCTTGATCATTTGTTGGAAGCTTCAATATCGCGGCAGTAGGTAATTATCTAGTTTATTGGATCTTTACAATTGAAACTGTATGTATCCTGTCTTGATAGAATTTGAGTGTGTTACAACAGTGAGAAGCACCGTAATTTTTAATTTATTGCGCGAGTAGCGAGGAGAAGTAGGAGATAGTAGAGTTAACGCGTAGGTTTATGATATCTAATGGATAATTTCGTCCAACATTGTTTTTTGTACCTCGAAGACACTTTAATCACGTCAGTTTATATATATTTGTGGTACTATGTTATTACTCTGAGTTTGTTACTTGTCCTAGTATTAAGTTTGCTGCTGAACCTCAAATAGAGAAATAACTGTCTAAAAAACTGCACGACTTGCACCCCAGTACGATTCGTCTCACTGAAAGACCCAGAAGTAACTATTCTGACTAGGAAATGAAGACAATTCTTTTGCCATAAAATTTGATTGATATGCAAACATTTTAATCGATACAAAACAAATTACAACGCCACTCCTACTCGAGGTCTACCCCACGCCCCCTCACGAATCACGTAACCCAAATCAACCAATCGCTAATTTTCGTTGCATTAGCGTTGCACCTGAAGTACTGGTTTTTCCGGGTTAACCTCGCTAAAATCACTTTCAGTGATAAAAAATGCACGCGAATATTTACTCAAGTTCGTATTTTTACAAAAATAACTAAAAGTGATAGATAATCGCATGATTGCAACGAACGTTACATTTGCACTGTATATTCTGTGTGTTCTATCTCCCGTAAATGCACGAACGCGCAGTCTGTAAATCAGAATCGGGGCTTTGCGCAAACGGAGCGCGGAGTTTCTTAAATCAGGAACTGGGACCGTGTTAACCACGTCAATTGACCTCCGGGTGAACGAGGTGTTGCTAATTCTAATCCGCTCCGCCTAATCGCGCCGCTAATAACACCGCGATTCCAGCGTTTAATATTGTTGCTCGTTTGCGGGACAATAAATATTAGTTTCCAAGAAAGAGAGAGAGAGAGAGAGAGCCGGGCTCTCGTAGCGTTGGTTTTCAGTGTAAATGCAAAATCGCGCGTAATTTATGCTGGCAAGCAACACGCCTGGCTGGCTGAACCCCCGCGGCGAACTTGCAACGGCTTCATAAAGTCTGTGCACGGGTTGCCGCGCGCCGCAACCGCACATGTGCCACCGCTTGCCGCGGCTGCCACTCGTTTGTACACACACATCCAATAGCGCTAACGCCCCGCCGTTGGGGACTCCAGCGATACTACACCTCTCGATGAACCGACTGATCATCTCTTTGAACGAACCCTTCCACCGAGAGAACCTCAATCGCAAACGTTTTATCGGCGCTGTAATTTTACCAATTTCTATCTTACTGAGTGAACGCAAAGAATGTTCAACACTCTCGAGTTCTGAGTTTTACAACTAGTATTTCTTTTGATAATTTTCGGGAAATGTAATAGTTTGTTGGATCAAGGACTCCGAGGCACGTGTCAAGACGGCGAGTAGTCCGCTTTTTAGTATTATCGAAAATATCCTCAACGTTCTGACGTTGCTGAGCAAATGTGGTTCCTACAAAACAACCTCGTGGGAGTTAGAATCCCAAAAGTTTTCATCAAGTGATCATCGAAGTAGTCTGGTCAAACAAGTGAAATTGATCACATCGCGATTAGACAATACTAGTACACAGTCTACACTGCTGTTAAAAGTCAAACTTCGACTTGACTCGTTCGATTTCACAACCACCGTCTTTTTGACACTCGGCAGAAGGTATCAGAGCCGAAAGGTTAGGTTTAGGTTGGGTTTCATTCCACCAGGGACCAAAGACCGACGCTGTACGAGTCTGAGGGAGCACGGAGGATGGTTTCGTTTGACGATTATGCGCGATGGCCGGCGCATTGCTCTAATTGATTCCCAATTTCCTCCGTTTCGCGGAATGATAAATTGGGCATAATGGCGCGCATTTTCCTTCAATATACGCAACCGTGGTTCGCGGCTGGTAATGGTCAATTACCAGGGGGAAACGGTTGTTGGAAAGGTAGCGGTGCGTGCGTACCGGAGCACCAAATCGAGTGCCTATTGATCAAGAGAGGCCTTTCCATCGTGCCCGATGCCCGGCCGTTCAATGAAATACTCACCGCGTGTCTAAGTGGAAGACTAATTGCGCGTGTTGTCGACAGGTGGAACCGTCATTCGTCGCGAGTCTGGACGCTAATGAACGGTACCCGAAGAAAATTCCGAGAGCTTCTCGTCCCTTCGTTATACTTCGTTTTCACGGCGCCATTTTCTCACGAACCAGAGTAACAAACTGTATCCGAAATTGACTTGATTTTGTCGCGTACAAATTTCTATCTTGAAAATCGTCATTTCAGTTTCGTCTATCTAGAATGCACGTGTTTACACGTTTTTGCGTTGAGAATAGTTGTAAAAATTCCGATTCGCGGAGCAGGATATTATCGATAATTGGACCAAATCCATCGACTTTACCTCGAAACATTGCTTTCTTTCCAGGAGCTTTTGTGAAACATTCAAAGTTATCTCACTCAGATTCGAGTATATTTCGAACCGTTGGAGATGTTTACACTGCACTAAAAAATTCTAATAAATCGATCCCTATGAGTGATTAGTGATTAGCGCAATTATTAGGAATTGAGTGAAATCTACGTGTTGAAACTCATCAATCAATATCCAAGTTTATCTCACAAACGTTGCTTCGTTTCAAGCGCTCGCGAAACATTAACCCGAAGTTATCTCACTCAAATTCGAGTATACTTTGAAACGTTTGTACTACGATAAAAATTTCGAATAAATTTGTTAACCGTTATTAGCAGATCTGGAAACTCGAGATGTTCTCTCGAGCCTCGAGGAATTTGCGTGCGCGAGTGGAAGGAAGCCGCGTAACAGGGACGAATCGCATGGACGGCTGCGGTTACGTGAAAACAGGAAATCTGGTCGCCGGCCAATAACGCCTTCGCGTGGTGGATCGCTAAATAAGGCAGCCGGTCCAGCTCGTACGTGGGTCGTTCGGTAGTTTTGCTAGATTTTTCATCGAGCCGCGAGATAAAAGTAGAAAATTACGCTGCCTCGGCTCTGCCCCGTTGCTATCCACGCATTGTCCGCCCGTTTATTGTGGGAAATCGCGTTGTCGATCGAATCAATACGAGGTTATTAGGCTCCCCGGCGCTCAAGTTTCTTCCCGGTTACTTTCTTGCTGGTGTGGTAAATGCGCGTGTATAACGCACGGGCACGAGTAACGGAAACTTTCATTCGGCGCTTTTCACCGGCTCAACCTGGCGAGATTCTTCTTTCGTATTGTTAGCCTCGAGATTCATCTACGTGAGAACCGCACGATGGTGATTTACGAATACGAGGCGATGACTTCAATTTCGAAACGAACGCGGGAATTTCTTCGAAGCTCGAAAATCACGCGACATTTACGTCGCTCGTAAGTAGAATTTCATCGAACCTCTTCCGTGAAATTTCCACGAGTCTGCAATATATTCACTCACCGTTCACTTTTCCTCCGAGTTTCCATTTTCCACAGAGTTGAAACTCACCTACTTGGTGGAAGTATATGGTAGAAACTTACCTGCAACAGAGACGAGAAACAAACATATAAATTAGCATTCTTGCATCGACAGTTTTATATCGGGAGTTGTACATTGGACGAAGAATTACGAAAGAACGCGCAAAATTCCTATCGCTGCGAGACGCTGTAAAGTCGATTCTACTAACCATTCGACTATTAACTGCGCGTTGGAATTAGACAAGAAGCTGACGGCGGGAATTTCTGCATTGTGACCAGAAGGAGGAGACGCGAAAATCCACCGTTCCAGCGCCACCGCGTTATCGTTATTCGCCAGTTGTATCTATATCGACGATTATAATCGAGCCTCCTCGCCTCGTTAGCACCGGGCATATCGTCTTAACCAACGAGGTGTTTCCTTACTGCCTACCATCCGAGATAGAGAATCTTCTTGTTCGGTCACTTGTTCCTCGCCGATTACATCGCTATGTAAATTTATCGTCGCTACGTGTGCGCGACTACCCGCCCTTTTTTTTCCTTCCCTCTGGTTACGTCGCGCGACCTGCACGACCGCTGCCACGACGATTACGCTTCGCCTCGTATTCGTACCCTGATGCATGCCGCTTGTTTCGAGGAGTAGTCCCCGTGGTCACCGATCGATTCGAAGGCAGCCACTCGCGACTACGTTTCAGTGCGGGAAATTTAAGTATGCTCCAACTTGTTCGAAAACACGTTGAACGATTTCTTTGAGAAAATCAATATTTTATTCGTTGCATTATTTTTTTCTTTCGTAGCAATGAAACTTTGTATTCGGGGTTTTCACCTCTTGGCTACAATTGCGACACTGAAAATTTATTGTCAACTTTTAATTTATATTGAAACAAACAGAACACTGAATTGCACCACATTATTTGTGCAACCAATATTATTTGTTTACTTTGTATTGAATTGTCAGTGCACGTACTGAAAATTTACCAGGTAACTTTAAGCTTTATTTTATGTAATATATCTAATAATATCTAGTGAGGTGTAAAATTCGAAACGTGAGTCAATATGTAATCCTACGTTACATATCTTGCATTCGTAATCTCCCTTTTTTCTTGTTGTGTTTTCACACTTTCTTGTTGTGTGACTACACATTTGTGTCTTTCGTGATTAATTTATTATATATACCACAGCTTCTCATTCAAAGGTTATTAAATGAAACGACTGTAAAATAATACACGTTTAAATAACACAAGACTAACGAAAAATGTAATTGTTGAATTAGAACTCACGTCTGATCTAATATTTTTTGTTGCAATTATCGCTATCGTCCCAGCAAACTGAAGTAAGTTAAGTATCTATAGTAGCCATAATTAATTATATAATTTTCTTATTTCTGCAAATGTATTGTCCATGTTCATTTTGTTTCGAAAGTAAAGGATTTCGAGTTTCAATAATATGAAATTTATATCAACTTACTCATTCAGATACATTATACCGGAGCGATTGAATATCACGACAGGTATCGCGCGTGTACGACAGAGCGCAGATTTAACGAGAATTTCGAAATCCTAATCAAACTGTCGCCCCGTGAATAAAATATCGCAGTTGGTCACGCGTCGATCGAGCGAGTTTAATAATAGAAGGAAAGATTCGAGCGAGAACCTCGGACAACTTAATACCGAAAGATCAATTTACCAGATTGTTCGAACATTAACTTAAAGAAGAAATTACCGGGATCGAGCGAGCGAAACCGTTAACGAGCTTTGAATGCTTTCTTTCATTACAGGAAGAATAGAACTGGCAATTTAATACGCGCGAGCGACCGCGTGAGATTGGATGAGAACGCGTGTTAACGAAGAAAACGACGAGTCTGCTACGTGATTAGAAAGACGTCGGACGATAAGTTCTTTAACCGCGACACGGTTAAAACCCGCGACGCGAACCGACGATTATCTACCTATTGCCTGTAATCTCTTTTTCACGTTGAAATTATCCTGTTAAATTTCTCTCCACGTTTGATCACATTCGCGCGCGCTTACGTTCCACTTGCGCTCAATCCTCCAAAACGATCGTTTCATACCTTCAATTTCGCAAATTCTGCAGGACAATTCCGAGGACAATTAAATTAAATTAAAAAAAAAAAAAGGATTCGAATTCTTTTTAAAGTTCGAAAAAAAAAAAAGAAACGAAAACGTAACAGGGATCGTTTCGTCGATGGAAAGGTGATCGGCGCATCGATTACATCCATCCTCCCCGCATTGTTTATCAATCAACGGTAGTCGCTCTCTCTACCCCCCCCCTCCCTCCCGTGCGCTTGATAATAAATGCTTGCCATAAACCGACGTCGGCCACGAAATCCTCGTGGAGAGGAGATTTTTTTCTCAGCGGGAGTGATTGACTCTCTTCTCCACCGCGGGAGGAGAAGCTCCATTACACGTTGGACCGCGTGGCGCGGCATAATTGCGCCGCTGGACCAAGGCCAGCTTAATGCTACTTAATCGCGCCGATTAATAGCCGATCGATTAATTAAGCCCCGGCCAATAGTCATCGTGCGTCGCGGTGAATAGAGATTTGTTATTCAACGGGGCTGAAGGATGTCGAGCTTGCCAGCTACGTACGAGACACGTGCGTGTAAACGCGCGAGCTCGCGAGTACCGGCCGTTAATTATGATAATCGATTCGCGCGCGCCCCTTCGCGTTCGGCGGATCGAGCCCGGCCGAAACGTATCGTGGGAGAGACCGAACAACCACGCCAGATTCTTCGCCCTGCCACTTTGAATTTTAATCGCCTTGTTCTCGATCGAGGTGCAGCAATTCGTGCAGCAACCTCCGCCTGAATTCGTTCCTCGAGAGAGTATGTCAACTCTGTTAGTTTTTTATGTGACTAAAGGGTATCTATTTGCTCTGAAACTTTTGCTACGAAGAAGGTTTAAGTTAGGTTTAGGTTAGGTTTAGGTTAGGTTTAGGTTAGGTTTAGGTTAGGTTTAGGTTAGGTTTAGGTTAGGTTTAGGTTAGGTTTAGGTTAGGTTTAGGTTAGGTTTAGGTTAGGTTTAGTATTTTTGAGCTGGTTGAGTATAGTTGAGATCAGGCTTCGAAGCTTCAATCTTAACACTCAACGAACAGGTTGTTGTTTTCTCTATTCCAGTTTCGAGCATGAATTGAAGAAAAATTCAAGGTTGCAAGTTTACTAAATTCTTAATAATTCGACGCAATCGAATATCAACTTCTCAGCCTTTTATCGGCCAAGAAATTTATTTCAAAAGTATTTAAAAAGTTCCATCGAATGTCTAACAAAACACAGAAACGTGCAAAAGAAAAGTGAAGAAACGAATCCGAGATTCTAGAAACGTACAAAATACGTACGTTGATATCTCGAAAATTTCACCATCAATTACAGTCGAAAAGAGAATCGATTGCACTCAAAGTTAAATACGGAAATTGCGAGAAAATTCGCGAAAGAAGAGGAAGAACGAGTGAGTTCGAGATGGAGGTCGCTGAAATTAGACGAACGTCGAGACACTTCAACGTCGCGATCACGGAAATCGCGAGTAGATTCGAAGCGGAAATTCGAAGAAACACGCGGAAGAGACGGAGGACGCGAGAGGTGAATTCGAGATCGGTGGCCAAGTGAGCGCGACAGTCGAAGGAGAAGAAAAACGGCACGAAGCGCGGCTCACGGCCGATTACTCGATCCGCTCGAGGTGAATCAACGCTTTAATAAATGATCCTTCCTATTATGAGGATGGACAACGGAGCGGATAGCTCGATAGCCTCGATCTTCCGGAAAAGGGAAAGTCGGCCTAGGCCGGATTACTCGTCGCGACGGATTCTTCGAGAGAGACGACCTCGAGGAACTTGGAGCGTGTCGTGGTACGATCGAATCGACAGTCGTACCGGAACACTGCGGCCACGTCGCCAATCTTTTCCTTTTCCTTTTTTTCTTTTTCCTTAGATTTACTGCTGCCTGGTGACTGGTCAGTCAGTCAGTCCTCTCTGTCGAACGTTCAAGACGCAGTGCCTATCGCTTTCGTACTTCGAGTGCTCGAACAAATTGATGCTGTTCAATCGTACGTATCGAACGTTAATCTTTATGCTCGAAGATTAACTTTGTAAATCTTGCGACTGGCGACTGAACACAGTTCCACGACTGTTTTCTTGCGTTGTTCTTTCTCGCAAAAGTTTCAAAGTCTCCACGCCAAATTTTGAGGTTGATGATCCTCGGTTTTAACGACGCCTCGTTATTGCCCCGTTTACTGCGTCAGTGCAGTTGGAAGTCCTCTCCTCTAGGTTTGTTGTCATCGTAAATCTAGCTATGATAATCGTCCGTGATTACTCGACGATTTAAGTTGAAGACAAACTCAAGGAAGAAAAATCTGCGTAAGAAGGTAAGAGGAAAAGGGTGGAAACATCAACGCGACTTGCAACCGAAGCAAGCTGGGGAGGGTTAACTACGAAAGACGAAAGGCGCGTCTTGTCTGCATCCATCATCGGCTATAAGTCATTTCGACTTCGGTACGCTCCTGGAGGAGAAAAAAAAGAAAGGAAAAGAAAAGGAAAGAAAAAATTGGAAGAAAATTCCAAGGGAGAGTGCTTTTACGCGGCGGACTCTTGATGCACCCGCGAAGTACTAAGTCACCGAGGAGGCAATTAACTTAATTACCGCTCGATACGGCAACGAGCCGAGATTACGGAAGAGGTTTATGACGGCGTCAGCTATGCAAATGGATTTTGCAAGCTGTTTCGCGGCTTTTAAACACCTCCGTGGCGTAATTGTCCCGCGGCAAAGACGAGCACGCGATTTACGCGCAGTCATGAAAATTCTGGAATCGCGATGGAGGAAAGATTAGAGCTGTTGCTGCTGCTGGTGTTACAGGGCGAGTTAATTATTTTCTCTCGCGAAACTTCTCGTAAATATCTTACGAGATGTGACAAACACTGGGAAAAAGAGAAACACGTACACGCCGGGATAAGTTATTGCATTGATCTGTCGAAAAGAGTTTCAAGAGAAGCGTAGTTAGAAGCGTGGATAAATTGTTGCTTAATAAATCAACGAAGCGATTGTTATTTATATCATTCCTGTTTTGCGCGAAATAATAGAATCTTCTTTCTCAGTAAATCTATAAACGACGTACGTTGAAGAAAATACTCATAATGTTCGACGATTCGAAATAAAAAGTAGAATCGAATCGTGTTTAGACGATGTAATATTTCCCATTCGAAGCAGAATAATCGTTTAATGCAAAGAAGTTCAGTTTTTAAAAGAAACAAAATTTCAGCAGAAAACGACATTGTACGTTGAAGAAAATACTCGAAAATGTCGGAATAAAATAAAATAAAATCGAGTCGTGTTTAGACAATGTGATCTGTCTCGTGGGCTTTAACTTTGGAAATAAGCAAACTTTTACCAAGAGACGGACACCATAAGTCGAAGAAAAATATTTGCAACGTCTGGATAATTCGAAAATACGAAAATACGGGAATTAAATTGTCAGGAAAGTAAAATTGAACAACGTGACGCGAGCGAGGGAAAGGCGGCCGTAATTTCCAGCGATAACTCGATTACGTTGAACATGCGCATCGCTCGTCTCTTGACTTGGAATTCCAAAAGGAACGGATCGAACGATCGGCTGACGCGCGTCTCGTCGAGGATCGACACAGGTGCACACGCGAGCACGATCGGTTATTAGCGATTATTATTCATCAGCGTGAAAGTTGCCTGGCTGCGGCACACGAGGCGTGGCGTGGGAGTCACGCGCGCCAGATATGTAAATAGCTTCTCGTTAGAAATTTCACGGTTGCGTCCATTCTCTCCTCTCGTCTCGTCTCGGGATGATGCGATACACGATCCTGGGAATCCCTCGGGTATCGACTCGAAGACGGATCGATAGGCGTTTCTCGCGTGCAACTCGAAACGAAGAATTTTAAAAATTTCAATTCACTTCGATTGGAAATAATTCGTAATTTGACACTACTTTGGAACTACCAAGATAATCGAAATGATCAATTTATAATTTTTATTAGACATCTTGTGCGAAACATTTTTAAAAATTTAAACGATTCTTCGCAAAATGTGTACTTTATCTTATCACAGATAATTTTTCGTTTTAGTCGTCGGTGGTTCTAGTGTCAAATTGTTAATGACAATTAAAGTCAAACGTTCAATTTAAAAATTAAAATATTTTTCTGACATCTCTCGCTTCTGCAGCCTCGAGCAAATCACTCGCGTTCCCTTTAAACAAATTATACAGGAAGAAATCGCGAGATACACTTTACGTAAGATTCGCTATCACGGACGGAAATCTGCGGCTTCGTAGCTGTCTATCTAATAGCTCGTAAATATATCGACGTTTCAACTCGTGCGGGAAATCATATTTACGAGGGACGATCCACGGTTAATTATAGTGCCCGATGTATAGACCTTCCTTCTCGCCGAGAAGGGACTTTCGATCCTTGAAAAAAGTTTGACGGAGGCGTTGACACCCACACCGGATGGACAATGAAGCATGCAACAAGGATCATCGGGTTTCTAACGGCCAATCAGATATCTTTGTTTTCGTCTCCGTTTATCGCGAGATTGAAGACGCTCGAAATACGATTAAAATACCGTTGTCTCGCATGCGCGCAAAACGTTAGTTTCCCCCGTTTCTTCCATTCTATATATGTACGTTGCTACAAGGAGAAAAGGACGCCAATAGTCAGACAGTATTCAAAAAATAATCTTTGTTCAAATTATCAATTAACCTATGTTTTTGTTCAAAAGGAACGATTGTTTTCAGAAAAGAAAGATTATTCGTAGGCTATTTGTTCTTTATTTAAATTATTTAATTATTTAATTATTTAATCTGTGCGCTGTTTAAAAAGAACGATCACTTTCAGAAGCAGGAACAAACAGTCTAATAATGAATATGTAGGTAGTAAAAATAAGTGAATCACAATGTTTGCAAGAAGAAATGGTCGTCAGGTAGGACGAAGATGAGAGCAAGTTCTCAATGTAATTAATGCACGAAAGATCGAAACAATCGGCGCCGATTTCCCCGCCCGATTGGAGAAGGCTCGTGACGTGAACGACTGTGACGGAACGGGTGTTACTTTTGCACCGACGTATATCACTAATGCGACGTTAATTGCGCGGCCGCGATTGTTCCGTTTAATGAGCGCATCCTTACCGCGAGTCGCGCAGAAATGTGCACCAATTACGATTGTCTTCGGCAGCGCGGCTAACTGATTTAGAAAGATTTATCTTTAATTAGTTCGATTCAAAGCGGGAAACGCGTTACGTGCGACTACTTCTCGGGGAGAAAACCGATGGAAATGTTTCGGCCACGGCATTGTGCCCGAAGGCGAGTCGCGAGTTTAACCTGTCCCACGAAAAACACCATCGCGATATTACGTCTCGAGGAACAATTCTAAAGTTCTCCGCAGTGCTCGTTATTTATCGCTGTTTTACTTCAAATCTTGCGAGATCTCTTCCCTCGTCCACGATACACGGTTATTCATTAGCCCATTCTGCAACGAGCAGCTCGTACAGATTGTAATTAATTTTGTAATTAAGAAGAAATATGGGAGAAATTTCCAAAAAGTCGAGCCATTAAATTTCATCTGAGACCCCGAATTTCATATACTTTGTATGTCACTGCTTTCTAGGAGATTTCAGCTACTCCGAGTCTCGTCGACTCGGTAATTTAACCTTTAATAGCGGATTAAATATACAGGAAGAATAGAAAAAAGGGTTCATAGCTTTTAGGATAGATAGTATTCGCCGAAATATGAAAAAACTGCACGACTTGTACCTCAGTACGATTCGTCTCAGTAGATATACCAGAGAACGCCACTCCTACTCGAGGTCTACGCCACGCCCCGTCGCGAGTCACGTGACCCAAATCAACCAATCGCTAATTTTCGTTGCATTAGCGTTGCACCTGAAGAGACCCGATTTTCTGGATTACCCTCGCTAAAATCACTTTCAGTGATAAAAAAAAAGTCCTAAACGTGGATCGAAGAGTTAGTTGTTTCAAAGTTACAAACGACTTTTTTGTAAACGATTGAAATGCTTGTGAAAAAGTTAGAGCATATCTGGGGATCTTTGAAAGAGTACGTAATTCTTTCATACGAATGTATCAAGCGTGCATAAAAATGAAAGGGAGACACGTAGGCAACTTCTGTAATTCAGAAGAAGAAGAAATTAGGCAAATCATTAATTACGTACAGCATGACAGCTCTCCAGAAGCGAAAAAATTCGTTTCTTCAAACAAAACATCGTAATAACTTTGAAACTGTTAATTTTTCGACACATGTTTATTAAAACTTTTCCCCATTTTTCAGTCAGTATTATCTACTCTAAAAGTTATGAACTCTTTTTTCTACTCACTCTGTAAACATTTATTCGAACGTGGCGCCGAATGATTTGCTACGATTATATAACACGATTTACTTTGTCACTCGAAGATTATACTCTATACTAGAATCTCAAATTGACACGAACCTTGGAACTTTGGAATTTTCAATCCTCGTTAACGTTCTAAAAAAAAAAAAACGAAATCAATTTCAGTCTCGCGGTTTCACCAGAAACAAAGTGCGCGTCATTTGCTGTAGCTGGTTTCAGCGAAGGTGAAGAAATTCGCTCGAGGTGTATCAGAAAACCGAAGGATCGTTGGGTAAATGACGCCATCAGGGGAAATCAAACGGACACGGGGACCCTCGGGGGGGACGAAACGAGTGGGCTGTTCGGCTCGTCGCTTAGGATCGTTTGCCGATTTCCACGGCGATGATCGCGCGTCTCGCGGCGAAACCTCGATCGTTTCCGGGTGATGATGCGAATTTCCACATGGTAGCGAGCCGGCGTTTTCGCGTCACGCGGACGGAAAGTTCGCGGCAGCAAACGCGTAATACGAAAAGCTCGTGAGAATCGGTCGTATATTAATCCAGGGAGCGATAAATCTAACGAGAACGTAGAGTAGAAAGAGAGACGATTTCTTCTCCTGCAGTCTGTTGGCTGGCTTTTCGCTGGTCGGGACACGTGTTGGCGCGCGCGCGCGCTCGAGAACCGCGATATCACGTATCGTGGCGCATATTAATCGCCGCGGTACGTGCGAGTTGTTCATCGCCGCTCTCGCTGCACGCTCTCCCGCTTCGCGATGCAACACGTAACACGTAGACAAGCGAAGCGCCGATGCACCGAGTTAACGCTGTGCCGTAGTTACGTAAGGATACGTGGGCACGCTTCGCCGCGTGCAACGAAAATTCGCGCGAAAATTCTGAATTCGCGAAAAAAAAAGAAATCCCTCGTCGGGTGACGTGCGATTGAAAATTATCGAATCGAAACAATAAATTAGATTTACGATCAGATCGTATTTATCCTTTTGCAGTGACTGAAATTTTAATTCCTTGGGATTTAATTTGGTTAATTTCATAATTTCATAATTTGGCGTAGATGATTCTGAAATTAGCCGTGGGATTGAAAATTATTGAATCAGGACAGACGAAATGAAAGCAAATTTTTCTATAGTATTGTGTTTTAACCTTCGATTAGGCCGTCTATTTTTTCACAGTGACTAAATTTTTAGTCATTTTCAATTCCATGATCTGGCGTGGATGACTCTAAAGATCTTTCGATTTGTTGGAAAAATTCGCGTTTAATTTAAGTAAACATCGCGAGGGAAACCATCCTGATATTTTTTATTTGAAAAAGTTGGACGTAATCTCGATTCTCTTTAGAAATTTAAAAAAAAAGTCCGGCATATCTCCACCTGTGTCTGTTTGCTCGATGGTTTTCTTTTCGGCTCTGATGAAACCCGACGTTTCGCGTTTCAGGGATCGCAGGAAATAATATGGAAAATAGATGGGAACGTTGCAACGTATATACAGGCGGGAAAGCATCCCGCGAGCGAGAGACGTTGATGAACGTGCAATCGGAATTTGCATGCCGGCGAAAAAACCTCGGAATATAATTGCAAAATATACCCGGGTAGAACCGTATTCCGTGGTTGCATATTTTCGCGGGGGGGGGGGGGAGAGGGGTGGGAAGCGATTATTTCTTAATTAGCCGGGGAACCGGGAATGCCGACGGAAACAGAGACAGAGAATGGACGTCAACGGACTTGGCTAAAAAAAGATTTTAGAACCGGAATATTATTAATAGGAAAGGGAAACGAACGGCGAATAACAAATATGCATCGTTAATCTTTTTCAAGTAACTTTGGTAGTATATTTTGAAGAATCTCACACCGTTAAACCTGATTGGCCGCTAAAATTTTTCCGTATATTTCTCTGTATTATTAAATTGAAAAAACTGAATTTAATATATGTATATATATATATATATATTACCCTTAATTGGTATCGTTGGAGACATAAAATCAACAATAATTTCGAAAGTCACATTAATTTCATAAATAAACAATAATTATGTTTAATTAAATTAAGTTTAATTAAGTTAATTAAATTTAATTGCTAATTTACACGAGATACGTTTTTTACTAATTTGAACGTAAATTGCAACCCAATACTATTCGAGGATTAATTTTACAATATCCTTTATTTGAACAAAGCACGCCTCTCTATTACCAACTGCTTCATCAATCTCGAAATTCAAGAAAATATTTGCCGCCAAATGTAGACGAACCTCTTCTCTTTCATTGAAAGCAAACAGCCCCAATAAAAGAATCCGCGGAATCGATCGGCTCCAGCCTTTTCATTCTTTCAAGCAAAAATCCAATATCGCGTTCCTCTTTCCGCGGTCCTACCAGAACAATTTACATCCGCCTCGTCTTTGTAGGCGCGTGCACTGGGCCTCCAACAGATCCTATTCCCGCGTTTAGACGACCGTTCCAACGAAAGAACAGACAAAAGAGATCGCAAACTATGGCAAAAGTGCCACCAGATGAGACCAGATGCGAGATGGAGAGTAAAGGGAGGGAAAATAAGAGAAGAGGATGTACGTGGTCGATGCGAAAGTTTCGAGCAACGTCGTTGGACGTTGTGGAGATCGTAAGCGGAGGTCACAGAGGGTTAACTTAGTCCGCGTGCGGTTATCATCGCTTTTGCCTTTTAAAACCCGCGTCAACGCGCGCGCGTAAAATCTCCGACGACGCTTCTACGGCCGAACGCCGCCAATTTTCAAGTAGCTTTATCGTTCGTTTGCCCGCGGTGTCTTCAACAGCTCGAACAGCTCGAAACAGATCGCACTTTACATGACGGTAAATCGAGATTTTGACTACACGCCTTTTTTTTCACAAGAATCGTTCTTCAGTAAATAAACATCGTAACATTTGAGTGTGGTTATGAGATCAAGTCAAAATCGATTCGGAGCAGGAGCAGGTAGTTTGAAGAAAATTTAAAGCGGAAGAAAGACCAGGGCAAATTGGTTAATTTTCAAAGACGATCCTTGCCTCCGTAGCGCGATGCTCTTCACATCAGGAAATACAAAGGAAAATCGTGAATTGAACATTTTTGTCTATAATTCTAACAAAATATATTCACACAGAACTAGAAATAATTTGACAAAGAGTTACCGAAATTTTTGGTTCTTCCAAACGATAAATCGCAAACTAATCAATTTTTGATTCGCCGTCAAAAGTGTCGAACAAGGTCTCGCGACTCGACGCGCCATCCTGAAAAGGAGACGCACGGTGTATATATCGCGAGCGCGCGGCTATTCCTTGAATTTCCACGGCGATTCCTTCTCGCCTCCCTTTCTCGTTTCCGCCAGGCTAAAAAGATTCCTGCGCCGATCAAGCTTGCTGCTGGCTCGATGGCAAAAGAAAGGACGCGGCGCGGCACGCCGCGGCAGAGGGCCGCCGCTCGTTAGCACACTGCACCGGCAATAAAGCCGCTCCAGCACGTATTATTGTTAAGCGCCTGCTGGAAAACAGCCGGCCAAAACGGAAAGAGAGGAGGTGTACCGCGCTAAAAGTGGATATTAGAGGTCTCGTCGCTGTACGCACGCCGCCCGTAATCTCTCCATTCGAACGAGCGCGTTTCCTTCTTCTTCTGCCTTTCCCTTAACCCGGCTTTAACGATTCGACCGTGATGCCCCGCGATTTCACGTCTCCTCGTGATTTTCTGCCATTAAACCGTATCGCCGTAATGCTACACCCAATCTACAGTGTCATTCGTAGGATGTTCGTAGGATGTTCGTCGTTTCGCGCGATGCCGGTGCTTCGGTTTTTTGCTCCCGGGAAAGAAATTTCTTACGATTCAATTATTTTGCCGTGAAGTTCCAAGTCACCACACCGAGTCGACGCAGATCCGGAGCAGAGCGTTGAAATTGATTCTGCTGGATCTCTGGAGAAGTCATTTCGTTTACGAGATTACGAGAAGCAGAGAGAATATCAAAATAATTCTTCAAGATCGTTTGCACCATTTCTGAGCAAATAACGCGAGCCTGTTAACTTGACCTGCGACCAAACGGCTGGCCAAATCGGCAGGAAATAGACACATTCTCACCTGCGTGGAGTTGCCGGTTCTGTTTTATCGAACTGGCCGGGCCGTATATAAACGAGGCTACACGTTCGCGCGAAATTCCCCAGTGTCAACAAGAACATGGCGGGAAAACGACGTCCACGGCGAATTACATCTTTTAACGAATCGAATAGCCGCGCGGCACGCGAGGCCCTCGAACTAACCGGAAGTCGTGCGCCAGCGCCGCGATAGCGGACAAATAAGCCATTTGACTCGTTTGGGCCTGGCCGGGTTGCTTCGACTTGCAAAGCTCCCCCCACCCCCCTTTCGACTTCCATTCTCCGGGCGCATAAAAATGTCGAACAATCGTACTCGAGGGACCTCTCGAGCTTCGTGACGTTCGCTTAATTATCGTACGTCATTATGATAAAGGCGGGAATAATCCGGTGACACGCGAGGCGCGCGAGTCGAGCTCTCCGCCGTATCGTCCGAGCCGGAAACGCGCTCTGTCGACGTAGCAACGTCGCAGTCGATAAATACCGAGCCCGCGTTGCACCACTTTCTCGCGCCACTCGCGTCCTCTCCGACCGGTGAAACTCGAGATCGCGGCTGAATAATTATTTCGACGACCTCCCCGCGGATTGCGTTTCAACGTCTCGGCGAGACCGGCGTTCGTACGTCTCTGTGAGTTTCTTTTCGGCTTTGTTCGTCGGACCCGTCGGCGTGTATAATTCTGACAAAATTTAACGTCCCGACAGGATCTGAAATCTAGGAGTCCACGAATCTAAATTTTCTTACATTTTTTTTCTTATAATTTGCCTCTGTCGTTACAACGACACTCTCGAAAGTACGAATTTGCAAGAGACTCGGCAGCCTGTTTATTTGGTTCGTATCTGCTTCGCGAAAAATTCGAAGCACATTTATCTGGAGAGAGAGAGAGAGAGAGAGAGAGAGAGAGACATTTGGTCGTGAGAGCCCCTCGCTCGCTTCGAGCAAATATGAAATCGGCCGCGGCGCAGCACCGCGAGATAAAGATTATCGGAGCAGCGAGGCCTCCGTTTCGGCCGACGAATCTCCTTAAATTTCGGATTCCGCTTTCACGCGGCGTGGCCCGGCTGGAAACTCGGCGGGTGTAATTTTTTACGGCGGCCGGGCCCCGGTCGAATTCCGTGGAGCTTTCTACCGCGTTACGCCCGCAAAAATTCCGGGGCTCGACGCTCGATAAACACGGCCCGCTATAAATATGCCGCGCAAATGTGTGTCTGTGTGTGTGTGTGTGTGTGTGTGTGTGTGTGTGTGTGTGTGTGTGTGTGTGTCGCGTACGTGGAAAGCGGAATCCTCTTAAATCCTGCGGCCCGCTATCGGGAATACCGATCGTTTATCCGCGGCCGATTATTAGTCCCGGTTCTAGAGAAACGAGCCAGCGAATTTCGCCCGATGACGCGTTGCACGAGTAGCCTCGACTCGATTTTTTTCATCGTTCGACTGTCTTTTCAACCCTCTGTATCATCGTGCGATCTGTAACTTGTACGTCGTATTTTGTACATTCTCATTTTGCTTGCTTTATCTTATATACTACCTCTGGCAAGCATTTTTCCATCGAGTGCTCGAAGAGAGTTTAAAAGCAATGTTTGAAACCTTTCGCGTTCGCGAATTCAATCGACATTGACAATTTTTTATTTTCTCATTTATTCCAAACAGATGCAACACCGTATCTTATTGATACTTTTTGTTTTATCCTCAAAGATTTCAATGTTTTCGAATACATTGGGAATTTCTTTCTACCAGCAATGGTGCTTGTGACTTTGCTGCTATATTTTATCAAAACGTTGTTACAAAAGTTCTAAATTAGTTTGTGGCAGTTGTTACTATCCAGACTTTTAATTGATGTAAGTACAGTGATGTTACAATTAACTAACACCTAACTAATCTGATGTAAGTACAATGATGTTACAATTAACTAACACCTAACTAATCTTTCCTTCTACGTAAATAGAGTTAACGGAACGTCAAACAGAGTTAACACGTCAAAGCAATCAGGTTTGCTTTAGAACTCCAAAACGCAGTAGAACTCCATTCGTTTGAACCAAATTTTGATCGTCGACTCCACTTACCTGAACCTGTTTCACGAGGAAAAATCGCCAGCAGAGTGGAAAATCAATTGTATCTCTCAAAAGGAACCTTACTGCGTACTCAGATTTCAACGAGTTTCAGTATTCAGAACGTTTCGTGGCAGTTTCACGAAGATCAAAATCCACACGCGCGGAAAATAAATGACATCAACTCGTAAGGAGGACGTAACGGAAGGGAAATCCTAAAAATGCCACACTGGCATTCGTCACCGCCAGAAAAAATTGCGTCTCGCGTTGTTCGCCGTGGCACCGTTATATCACTCGCAATTACGGCCGTATAATTGCAATACGCCGGGCAACGGCGGACGACAAGCTGATAAATTAATGCCCAGCCCGGTCCAGCGAGATTGCCGTTTACAAGATTCAACGATCGTGTACCGAAACTCAATAATTCGCGATAAGATCTAAGCAGAATGCTGGCGGGGAGAGCCAGTAGGCGATGGGCGTGGCTGCCGAAATCGTCGTAATTTCTGGCCGTGGCGTGCACGATAAGTCGGGAGAAAAAAGAAAAAAAAAAAGAAAAAGAAAGAAAGAAGGCCGAATGCAACGTCGTCCCCCGCTCCGTGGAATTATACGGTTCTCCTCGTTCCTCGGTCCCTCGGCTTGTACCATTTCTTCGCGCAGCCGATTCGATCGTTAAAAGGACAAGGCGGGAGTAGAAACAAATTTCTCTGCTGGCCGGACGCGACAGTAAATTCGCTGGCGTCGCGCAATGCAATCGGTGGCGCGTGTGCGAGCGAGCGTACATAATAAGAAGAGACGCGCTTTTCTTTACATATATATTTAATAAATTTAAATATATATATATATTTTTTCGTAACACGTTCGTATTTCCGAACCGGTTCGCGTAACATCCGTAACACGTATGCGCGCTGGCGAACGTCTTATTTAGCTGACACTGCCGGATGATTGCTCTGCTAATCGCTAATAACGTTAATATCTCCCTCAAAGATGTTCTCAACGCGGTAAAATTCTCTTGCCTTATTTTTAATTAATTTATTTTTAATAGAGATCAACGTTCAAAGTTTTGAAAAACTATACTAGATTCTTTATCCTAATGGAAGAAACGATCGACGATTTCTACGAGGGAATAGAAACGCAAAGATCGCATAAAAGTGACACAGCGTGCGCGATAATGGAACCGAACAGTAAGCAAGAGCGATAAGCAACCGAGCGATAAGCAATTGATAAGACGCGCGAACAATCAACTTTTTAATTCGCCCGGCCTTATACGGAGAATTTAACCGCGCAACTCCCGAAATATGCATATTCGTGCACGCTCGTTCGTATGCGGTGTCACACGCGCATGGAAAGCGGAACGAAAAAAACGAAAAGAGAGAAAGATGCGCGACACAATTTACGAGGGAACAACGCAAACAACAATTTGCGTGCACGCCGGTACGCAATCTCGTAAATATCTTCATAAACCAACATTCTCGCGTCGGACGTTAAAAACAAATTATAAGAGAGCGATACGATCGATCGTAGATCGAAGACAGATAGACGAGTAATTATTACTTGCGTCGAGGGAGAAAAAAAAGGACAACGTTAATTGACTTATCGGTCCTGCTCTTTCGCGACTTGCTCGTTTTTTTTCTTTCTTCTTCTTCTTCTTTTTCTTTTTTTTCTTTTTTTAATTTTTTTGCTTTCCCCGAAATTGCGAGAACGTAACGCGGAAAACAAGAGGACCGGGATTTCTTTTTTTTTTCAGTCGTGGTCGGAACGGCTGATCGTTATTCCGTGAGACCGTGCGAAACGCGATGCCGATGGCTAATTTCACGCATCGTGAAATTAGCCCTCGTGTAATGCAAAAATACGACGCAGTTTATTTCGTTACTTAAATTACTTGCTCTCTCTCTCTCTCTCTCTCTCTCTCTGCATAATAATAATAATAATTGTCGAACGGCGGGTTATTTTAAGGAGCATCTCGCGAGCACCGCACTTAATAATCGCTCTCTGCGGCCCGGATAGGCGGTTAATACGCGACATAATGTCGTGAAATTAGCTTCGCATTAATGAGCCTGGCAAATCGGGCCGTGAACACGCCGGCACTGAAAGCACGGAGCAAGAGGAACGAGATGAAAGTCGAAGGCGTAACGGTAAAAATCGTCGAGGACGTTAGAGCGTTCTTTAAAAAAAAAAGAGACAATCGATCGAAAAGCAAAGTCAGCTGCGTCGGTGCTGGAACTACCAAAGTGGTGTTAGAATTCACCAAATTTCTAATTTCTCTTGGGAATCTCGCAAACGTAAAACAGCGTGCTCTTTCGGGGATTGAAACGATTTTTCGCAAAATGAAAGCTTCTGTACTCTGTCGCATTGGAAAAATCACTTTGACGCGCCTTTCAAGGAAATTTTACGCTTTAATCGTCGATGGTTTTATCGTTGGCTTTCCAACAACGATTTAGTTGTTCATTTTGTTCAAAGTTCTTTCGCTGATAACGTTAAAGAGCGACGTTTATTTCCTTTTAATCGTTTTAAAATATTTAAATAGATGGAAATAGAACTGGTCGCCTGCGTTAACACCTCGATAAAGCTTGGCAGAAAAATACTTGAAGATAACGGACGATTGCGCGACGATCGTTTTAACAACGCGCGCAGTTGCCTTTCGCTTCGGCGATCCACGCAAGCCCGAACGATTATACAATCGAAGAAATCAATTAACGTCGTGAAGCAGGAACGAACGAAGGAACGAACGAGCGCGGCTCGTAGATCCGAATCGCTGATTCATTGCGAAGGCGCTAATTGATAGTAAAACCGCAGAAAATGAATAACCGATCGTAATCGATCAATCGCTACCGGCGGCAACGCTCGATCCATGAGCCACTGGAGCACGAAATACACACACACACACACACACACACACACGCGTATATTATATATTTTACAAAAAAAAAAGCGTCGGTTCAGAACGAAACTGGCCATAGCCGAGCTGACGAGTAAACGATCGTTGCCTGTTGGCAAATCGCGTGCCGCCCAGCGAATAGAAGAAAAACGAAGAAAATCGTGTCGAAAAATGAAATTCTTACGGTCGTATGAAGGATGATGCTGGGCCCGACGAGACGGTTCCCTCCGTTTTATTAATGGGCTGACACCTTTAGAAAGCGTTTCCATTTCCAGCCGTATCGTAATAAACTGCCAACGACAGCGTTCGCCCGATTAAACCGCGCGAGCGGAGAGAGAAGGCGTTGACAACCCGGACTCCGGGCTGTTGACTCGGAGTAATCACCCGACGAGACGAGACGAAACGAAACGAAACGAAACGAAACGAATTCATTCGGTATTTCACACCGTGGCAATTAACCTGGGATACCGGAACGGTATCCGACGAGATAAAATTCCGCGATCGATCGCCCGGTAATTTTTGATCCTGCGGAACGAAAGAACGAACGGTAGAAACGGCGGATTTCACGCTGTCATTTTTCTCCTCTCGTGACCGCTTTCGCCCGATCTGGCTGGAATAAATCGATAAACCTGCGGCGCGGTCATTTTTCACGAGCCGAAGGTGCACGATCTTCGAGGAACGAAGATCGAAAAGAAACGAAATAGAAGACGAGCACGGTCGATCGACGCGGACCGGTATTTTTCCGCTAGAAAAAGGTTTTTAGGTTTCGAAACGTCGGCCGGGTCAGCCGAGGCTCGCGCGTCCACGGGGAGGGGGAGGTGGGACGCGTGCATGTAAGATGCCGTTTCGCGATAAAACGAAATAACAAGTCGGCGGAGAGTGGTAATCCGGTTAATCGATCGCTGCCGGATAATCGATAATGTTGGTAATCCGTTCTAGGTGGTCCCGCGGGCAGCGCGCCGCGATCCCGAAGTAAATGATGCGTGTAATGGCTGTCAACGGGTCTCAAACGGGTTAGACGCTGCACATCTTCATTCGTTATTAATGTCGGCCAGTTGGTTTCAACGAGCCGCTAATTAGAACGCTCCTAATCGAGTGGCCTTTTTCTCGCCAATTTTATCTTTCTTGTTTTGTCTTTTTTTTTTTTTTTTTTTTGACGCTCAAAACAGGTTTGCGTAATATGAAATATCGTCGTGTAATAACAGCACACGAGTGAGACTCTGAGGAATACTCAAGTCTGCGCAAGCTGAAAAAGAGAATCCTGTCATTTCCTCCACTCCACGGTACACATCCGGCGATGTCCGAGTTTTCTGCGAAATCCCTTATACGAATTCTCGTCGGCTGTAAACAACTGAAAAGGAAGATCGGTGGAAGCAATCAACGATCGGACACCACCGAGGGTAGCTACCGACCGAACGAAACGCACGGGGCAGCGTACACCGGCGAGCCAAGTCTCGTGGCAAGCGTGACAAAGGTGAAAAAAATTTGGATCCAGGCAACTGGTGGAATCCGCAGCGCGCGATATCTACCCGGTTGAGAAAGAAGACGCGTCGAGAGGTGGATACGCTCTGTGTGTGTTTGCGTTTGTGTGTTCGGGTCGGGCGCAACCGCGCGGCAGCCAAGAATCTCTGTTCTCTTCCGATCGATCGTTAGGAGCTCGTCGTGAGCGGTATTGGCGCGCGCTCGTTCCTCCGTTTCCCACAACGGATGTGTGGCCGCGCACAAAACGCGCCTCTTTTCCTTTCTTCTCTCCTCTCTTTTCTCCGGGCAGCCGTATATACACGGGCTCCTTATGGGGTTGCACAGCACGGTCAATTTGCGTCTAGCACAAGTCACGGGGTGCCTTCGTGCGTCCAGAGCCGACGTCATAGCTGGCGCATAGAAATGTCAGCGACGGTGAAGCACGCGTAAAATAAGATGTAGCGTCGCTGATAACAAGCGCGTCCCCTCGGCTCGGCTCGGCGCGGCGCGGCTCGCCTGGCCTCGAAACGCGCGAGGAAAGGACTCGGAACGGAACGAAAAGGGATAGCCGTAACACGCAGATGCTGGGGAGGAGTCGAACGAGGGGAAGAGTCGATCTGATAGCGCGCGGCAAGCCACGGGAGAGGAACCGCCACGTCCTTACGGGCCTTCCACACATCGAGTTCTTACACTCTTTCTTCTCGCTGCTACCGCGAGTCTTTCGTTCTCCCCGTTGTTTCCTTCCTCTTCTTGCCACTTCCACCTTGATGCTTCTCTCGCCTCTCTCTCTCTCTCTCTCTCTCTCTCTTTCTTCAGCCACCGTTCGCCACAGAGAAAGAGAGAGAGAGAGAGGTCTCCGAGTTGCGCTTCGTCGCCGAGTTGCGTTTCTTCGTTGAACAGGGTCGAGCTTGTAAATTTGCTCGCCTCTCTGATAAAGGCACAAAAGGGCCGCCGTTTCGCCGCCACCATTTGCATAATGCGTCGCGGCAGCGGAAGGCGGACGGCATCGGCGTCCGATGTGATGACTGATTTAAGACGACCGCGCCGGTAATGATTCCGCCTCGGTTAAATGAAACCGAGAGAAAGCGGCCTCCGCGCGACGAATACCGCCAACGTTCCCCATGCAAATTCGGGGGGCGGGGATCGTGCACGCCCCCGATCTTTCGATCCTCTCTTTCCTCGCTCGTCGCCTTTGCACGCGATTATGTTATGCGACGAGTGGCAAATTATCTAGGAATTTTCGATCTACGTAGCTTTTCAAGGCACGAGCGCCATAATTAGACAAAAGGAAATATTTTTTAGCAAACTATCTTTTTTACACCTTTTCGATTTCCGTCGTATGCATTCTCAAACCAGGCCAACTTTGACTCTCCACTTCCCCTTCAAACTCATCTCGTTCGATCACGAGTGAGATCGAGGCGGTTCGAGCAGAGCGACGATCCTCGCCCACGAGTTTTCAAAGCTCGAGTGACGGCGTAATCTGCGAGTAATTCGGTCCGATGAGACGAAAAAGCCGAAACACGCGGAGAGGAGGTGTCGAGGAGGGAAGGAAGGGAAACGGAGGGACGTGGAAGGAGCGGAGAAGAGCCACGGCTGTCAGAGCGTCGGATCGGCTGTGTGGAAACGCGGGCTTCTCCGTAACAGTCGGCCAACCCGGCCACTTTCTTCCCCCGATTCGATCGACGATATTCGCGAGTCGCCGCACGTTTCTTCCATTACTGGCACGCCGTAAATAAGATGCGACGACGCTGAGAAATTATCGCGGGCATCGTCCGATCGACGGGTTCTTTCTTTCCACCGTGGAAAGCATGCATGCATCATGCATCACGCAGTTTGATAACCCGGTGATCTTCTTTCGTCCCTCGCTACTGCGCTCGTGATTCGGAACAAATTGGAATCACTTATAAACTGCTTTAGTTTCAGCAGTTTGTTATTTCCAGTTTTTAGTCTCACGAAGGAATCGTCGACTTCTTTGTTGAAAGTGTGACTGACTTCTGATATTGGATGTTGGGACGATTAATATCTTTTTCTTTTTATTTAAGAGCGTACGTCGCAATCGTTTCTCCTAGAGAAATGTAAGTAATTGACGTGACGTAATGGCATGGAAATTGAAACAATTTATTAAATATTATTGTGGGATGAGGGAACTTTCGTCCAAGAGCGAGGCAATCGTTGCATGCTGAGTGTTCTTTACAATTGTTTGGGACTGTTTGTTTTAGCCGCTTAGGTTTAGAACTTAAGAGAGCGTAGAAATCTTGAGGAAATTTCAGAGTATAGCGACTCTATAGTGAGGAGCAGATCGTGAGGAAATTAGAGAGAGTATCAGCGAGTAGCAAGTTGTGAGAGCAAGAGTTGTAATATTTTGTCATCATCGCATTGGAACTTTTTAATCCGTCAATCCTCATTCTAATAAATTTTATCTTTATTTATTTTATTGAAAACCATGTAGCTAAAATATTTTTTTATTTCATTCACATTTTATTTTTATTACACATTTATTTTATTCATGTTATATCTACGTTGTACGATGTGCAGCTCGAGAGGAGTCTGAAAAAAATTGATTGAAAAATCCTGAAAATACTACAACGATCGGATGGCACGTCGTTTCCTCTGGCAAAAATTACATTTTGCACGTTCCTGGCAGGATTAGCCGGTCTCTAGTGAAAATTACCTACTAGCGAAAGTAAACCGGTCGTCGACAAATTGAATAGCCGGTATTCGGCATTACAATTCGAGACACTGGACGCAAATGACTATTACGAAATGCAAGAATGTGTAATTTAACGACTCCCCCGCCGTTCGTTATTCCGAAGAGACTGATTCGCGGAACTCTGCGAATTCCAATCTCTCGAAACTGCCCGAGCACCGTGGTTTCTACGAGTAAATTACAAGCCAATGAAAACTGCAGTGCCAAGCTCTCCTCCTCGGAATATCGATTAGTCAAGCCCGCGTCTCCCATCCTTTCGAACGGAACCAGGGTGAGGGGTTAGCCTCGCGGTTGAAAAGGCTACGTACCCGGTTATGAATACGTGCGTAAACTAATGGAAGGTCCAGAGATCGTCTTCGGAATATCAATGGACATGAACTCCGTATGCTGCGTCGATTCAGGATTTCAACCTCGAGTCAGGGTTGAAAGGTTATTCCAAGACTGAGAGAGAGAGGATTTTGTCTATTCGAAAAATCGTATGTACGTATGTACGTGCACAGGGTGTCCCATTTCAATGTATAAACGCAATCATCTTTGAAATTGTTTAACAAATGTCTCAGATGTACTGTCTTCCGTTTTCAGTAATTTGTGACAGACACTGTATCGCTCTTTTTCAAATGTAATTATGTAATTTCTTTCTCTAAAATCTATCTACGTCTAAAACCCAGTTTTGTGGCCCCCTTGAAATAACGTAAGTTTTATTATCACTGAAAGTGAATTTACCCAGAAAATTCGCCCTCTTTAGGTGCAACGCCAATGCAACGAAAATTAGCGATTGGTTGATTTGGGTCACGTGGCTCGCGAGGGGGCGTGGCGTAGACCTCGAGTAGGAGTGGCGTTGTAATTTGTTTTGTATCGATTCAAATGTTTGCGTATCAATAAAATTTTATGGCAAAAATGTCGTCTTCATTTGCTAATCAGAACAGTTGCTTCTGGGCCTTTCAGTGAAACGAATCGTACTGGAGTACAAGTCGTGCAGTTTTTTGAAACACTTTCCTTTCTAGCGAATGGTTTAAGAGAAAATTATATAGTTAGCTTCGCATGGGACACTCTGTACATGTGCATATATATATATATATGTATCTGTATCGCAATAAGAAGTTGCAGTGGCAGACGGTTGAATCGACCGTGGAATATCGATTGGTTGGAACGCGTTGCTGAGGTCGCGAGGTTGCCTCAAAACTGAAAGGGTGCACGCGCACGTAGAAGATCCGGCCGAGCGGTAAGAAACGCGCATTACGCGAGAATCGCTGGAAACTCTTTATCCGACACGGTTGATAATGAATGCCGCGCAACTGGTTATGAATGGCCAAGCATGCTCGCGACCATTTTTACCGCGAGCAAGCTTCGCGTTGGTTACGCACTCTGCTTTATGATTATTGGAGGGCGTAGCTGCTTGCCACTCGAGGAAGAATCCTCGAATGCCACGGGTCTCTCTCTCTCTCTCTCTCTCTCAACAACGCAATTAGCGCGCCATGGAAAAATCGCTGCTGAAGCGAGACTCGAGTCTTTTGCATCAAAGTTCTGCAATTTATTCCCTTATCGTTATATAGGGAGTCTCTTAATAATAGAGTCGAGTTATGACGAGATTTGAGACTCACACACTTTTCGATCTTCTATGCTGTAATTGCGTGTCATCACTTTGATGATTTTTATATTGATTAATATAACTGATATATTTGTTCCCTTATCGTTATATAGGGAGTCTCTTAATAATAGAGTTTTGAGATCGTTTTCGATTTATGAAGTTGAATTTATATTTATAAATATAATTAATATATCTGGAAAGAGAACAAACATGACACGCGTATCATCGCTTTCCCTTAGATAACACAGAGCCACGGATAAAAATAGAAACGATCCTCCCTGTTCGATCAAACTGTTTCTTCATTTCAAACAGTGGAGGATGCATCGTGCGAACGAAGCGAGCGCGGTGCTTAATTGCGGGACGCGGTCGGATCGTCCGGAATTATGCGAATAATTAATTCGAAGTCACATGGGGCGAGGGTTGGTGGAAAGGTAGTTTTATCAGTGCACGCTCTTACCGGCGGGGACATTTGAATGGGCATGTAAGACAGTCGTAACGTCGAATCGCTTGGCAAAACCACGTCGGCATTGCTCGCGGAAAGAGAGAAGGCGAGGGTGTTTTACGAGCAAAAGGATCCCATGAGCGTCTTGCTGTCTCTCCCCGCGTCCCTCCACCACCTCCTCCTCCTCCTCGCTTCCCTTTCTCACTTGCACTCCTCGTTTCCTTAACCGTGGCCCTGGCTAGGCTCGTACGTCGTGCGCCTCGTTTCACGGAGGCGACTCTCGTTAGTCGGCTCCTTCCAACTTCTCGCACGCATTGTTAGATTAATTAATAGGATATAATGGGGCGTTCTCGCCGTGATCGTTGTCTTCCCTTTTCAAACGTCGCGCTGCCTCGTTCCCTTTCGCCGAGGGCGGGATTGTTGGTTTTGCGGAACGAACGCCGCGGTACCAACTCGACGAACGTCTCTTCCTTTTTTTTTTCCCCCTTTCTACTTGTTTCTCGTCGAACGGGCAACATTCTAGACTCGAGAGAGTTTCCAACGCGAGCGGTTCGCTGAAACTCAGCAAACCACTCGCGGAAACGGACGCGGTCGGTTTATGGAAATGCAAAACGGGGTAACAGGCGTCCGGAGGAAAGTGGAAATGCAAGTCGCGATGCGGTTTAACCATTTCTTTACGATAATCTTTGCGTCGCGATTAAGAGTTCACATTTCTAAAATTATCGAATAACCAATATTTTTTATATTAAAGTAGGTTGATTTGTAATATTTCCAACGCCGCGTTTTTTTTTTTTTCTTTTTCTTAGAGATTTGAATCTTATTTTCTTCTGCAATTTCATTTGTCTGCGTGCGTGTCTTGATCGATAATTGTAGCGTTAAAGGCACTCCCCTTTCCCATCTTTGCGAATTAAAATCGATCCGTTCGTACATGGAGATCAAACGACCCGCGATCGATCGACCCAGGAGGATCGCTCAGCCAGAGATGGGAATCGCTACGCGATCCAACTGGCAGAGCGATATTTCGTCAAGATTCATTTCACACGGGTGGGCTACACAGCGGTCCATTAAAACAGGCGGGAAACCAGGCAAATGATAAATAGCGCGATTACTGGCTGGCCGGGCAGCCAGGCTTGTGGCCACCGTTCGTGAAACTGTCCAATCATCATCAGTCTACGAAACGGCCACGAATCGTTCCGTTCGCGAGGATAATCTCGCGATACGGGCATCTGTCTTTTATGCCGGAAACCGTCGCTTTTAGGAGAGATCCAGGGGGCTCTGATTGCTGAATCTTTTTGTCGAAAGGTATAAAACAGTCTTCGGTTGTCCGCGGTCGGACGAACGTAGAAGGAGATCCGGACGGTCGTTTAATCTCTAACGAGGTAGCGCAAGCTTCTTTATGGGAACGACGACTTAAGCCCGAGCGATCTTTTATTTCGCGACTTCGCTTTTTATTCACTGATAAAATAAAAGCGATTGGTAGTAAATGAAATGCGCGCAACATTGGATGGAGGGGGATCATCGAACGTTCTCAATTGAAATCTTGAAACAGTGACAAAGACAGAGACTGGAAGATAGAAGAAATTACCGTCTGGTTTTCGATAAATTGTACGTTACAAATTTTGTGGATTGCACAAAAAATATACGTCGAAAACTTTAAAGATGTCACGAAAAATTCTTTTATTTCCTCAATCGAGATTTACAAACGACACAATGACAAAGTGAGACTGGACGGTGGATAAATATGCCATGATGATTGTTTTTTAATAAATTTTTGTATATTCTGCAAACTTTCTAAATAAATTCTCAAGAGAGAAAATGTAGATATGCACCGCTTCTTTAAACTTAAACCTTTTGAGGCTTTTAGTTCTTAATCGAGATCTACGAACAACAGAATGACAAAGTGAGACTGATAAATTAAACTTTTCCGCTCATCTGCTAACAAGTTACAAATTTAAAAAAAAAATTTTCAAGGGAAAAAAATGTAGATACGCGTCGGTTCTTTAAATTTAAACTTTTTAAGGCTTTTAGTTCTTAATCGAGATCTACGAACAACAGAATGACAAAGTGAGACTGATAAATTAAACTTTGCCGCTCATCTGCTAACAAGTTACAAATTTAAAAAAAAAATTTTCAAGGGAAAATATAGATATGCGTCGGTTCTTTAAATCAGCATCAGAGGTACTACAAGAATTCTAACAACTCTTTCTTTTTCAGTTCTCAATCGAGAAATCCACAAAGCGAGATTGAAACGACATTTCTTCAGCTCGTAGTTTTTCTCTCAATAGATCCAGAAAAACTCCAAATTTGCCGAATCCTCAGGAAAATACGTTCGTGCAGACGCGTATCCGGCGTTTGGCGAAGGTAACGTTATCTCGCTACCGGTTACACTCGTCGACGGGCTCTAACGAGCGGCGATTGACTTTGCAATTCGAAAAAGCTCCGAACGACGCCCGATAATGGCCACCGCGAGGGGTCTTATCGCCTGTTAGACACTGGATCGGTCGTATCCACGCGAGTTTTGAAACGTAAACCAGAACGATTTGCAACGTGCTGGCATAATGAAGGTGGTTGCATGCAAGATCGTATTTATACACCCGGGGCACTATACGTCGCGCGTGCCAGCACTGGCACGAAACGCAACGCGCCGTTGATGGAGGTAAAGCCGCGTGTAAAACACCGTGTGCGATTTCATGGGATCTCGGGTTCGCTCTGCTCGCGCGAACCATCTCTCTTCCCTGTCGTGCCTCTTCCCTCGCGGCCTGTTCCTTTCGTCGTCCGCCGATTCTTTTCGTCTTGTTCAAATGATCGCGCTGATTGCATCGCCGCGAACGAGCACTTTCTCGTTCACCACCGCGTTCGCGTTCGCATTTACTCGTTAACCCGTGAAAACGTTCACCTGCTTGACGAAAGGTCGCGTGAAATAAAACGATCCGCGATTTCCTTCGGTTATCTTTATCAATTTTTTGTCCTTCCACCAAAGAAGAACTTTGAACGTGCCTCTCATCCTTGTTTCATCGCACTTCTGAATGTAAAATAAATTTTCTCTACTAAATTTTGATAAATACGATTTCTCAAAATGTACGTATGTATGATTTTATTAAAATACATTCCTGCATGAAAATGTGCGAATTGATTACATTCCTCGCGTCGTCCAATTGCGAGTTCATAAATTCAAAAATTCTTTTTTAATCTTCCCGATCAAAAATAATACATAATCGCGATAAAAAGTGTTCAATGTAAAATTCCGCGAATTATTAATTTTTTTAGCGCTGGAAACAAAAATTTTCTCCGACAAAAAGCTCCAACAAAAAACAAGGAAAAATTGAATAATTGTCATTTTAACCGACTGTTTATTTAATCGAAGTTCGTCAAAAGAGAGATTTACCACGAACACTTCGGTAATTTAAAATTAATGCCGGGAACAGGTCCGAGCCGCTGGTCGAACGTTTGCACAAACGTTATCGAGCGTAATTAAATCGAAAGACGGGCCAGGATCGCTTTACATTAGCGGCGCGTTAACACGCGCGCGGACGCTCGGTCGCTGGGTGATTGGGCGAGCGCCGGACAAAGACGGCGAGTGTATTCTTGACTTGTTCCACTTGGAGGCCCGGCCGGAGGGAAACTTGCCCCGCGTTCGCTGCGTATGAGCACGTGTTGTATATTAGATCGGGAATCGCGGCGAACGGGCGATCGAAACTCGCGATCGAAGATCGTGCGGGAAAGGAAGAGATCGCTTTACCTCAATCGAAAACGATACCTACACGGATTACGTACGATCGGGATCGTAACTTCACCCCGAGGACTTTACTCCCGCGGAGGAGTCGGATCGTTTCAACGCTCGCAATACGAACGCAGCGTGTATGGCCTTCCACACGGATCGAATTACCGAGCCTTTTCGCGCTGCGTGTGTACTCACGCGTGATTAGAAATATTGGACATTGTTGGAACTTCATTTTATTCAAATTAAACGCTCTGTTTGTCTATGTGATATAATTACGCGTAACCGTAACTACATGCATACACACGCACGTACACCTATGTTTATGCGTAGCTATATCAATTTAGAACAGGTAACGTGAGAAAGAAACTTGTGAAAGCGTGATATTTTGAGAAATTTTGTTCTGAAAGAAAGATATTAATCTCTCGACATTCGCGTAAAATTATGAGATTAGATATTCGCATACACGATAAAAAATGTAGATCAATTTTTATTGAACGGTACATTATCTAACATATGTTATCTATATATTGACAATTTGTAGATGGTTCGAAATATTAAAAATATTCTATCCGAGGTACTACTTGGAGTAAATTGTACGAAAAAGAAGGAGATCCTTGCACGTGAAATAAATTTAAATGAGTAAAGATGCGATTGTTACAAGCAAGATTGTTAATTTCACAAGCACGTCTTTTGTGCATTGGGTGAAATATTATCACGATTCAACGTAATATTCGCATTGGAAGATATAGATTTTGTACTCTATTAGGAATTAACCCTTTTGCAAATCGAGTTTTTCTACAAATTTCCCAAGCCACTGCAATCAAAGTGAAATCCGAGATAAAGTTACTATTTTGAAATAAAAATTTTATTGCATGTATGTGATAATACTCGAATAAAAAATAACATAAAATAACACTAAAAATATATATATATATAGATTCAAGTATGACAGTTTGCCTGCTGCTGCGCGAGTTTTACATACATACTCGTATAATAATTATGACAATCTCTAGGAGTGATATTTGCAATGAAACGATTAGATGCTCACGGTGTGAAAGATCAAAATATTTCTCACGTGGAATTTAATTGAGAAAAAAACTTTTTCAATGAACCAGTATGATGATAGAAATACTACAAAGTGAATTTGACCCAGGTGAAAGGGATCGCTTTAATTTTCCAAAAAAAAAAAAAAAGATGAATGTGATCTGCGAAAGGGTTAATTTGTAGCAGAACACGTAGCACGAAATTTCTAAAAATCAACCGGCGTAAGTGCGTCGATGGTGGAAACGTTCGCCACGTTGGCACAATATCAATGGCGTTTGAGTTAACGAACTGCGTAATTGTCGTTCCAGGCGGTAATCGAAGCGATAGAATGTCCGGTGGCTGGAGACGGGACTGAGATTTTCCGGAGGATGCTCGTCCTCCGGTCTCACGGCTGCATTCGCAACGTGCCTCCCTCTCGAACTATGCGGCAAATTGGCGCGATAATATCAAGCGCTCGTTCCCGATGCAACGTGAAAATCTTCGCGATTTCTTTCTTGCCTCTTCTTGAGTCAATTTTGTCGCGCGAAATTGAAACGTCGTCGTTGGAAACCGACTGGCGGATGGAACCGAATGGAAAAGGGTCCAGCAGTCGAAAGGACTCGATATTTGGTTATTACCACGAAGCTTGACGAGCAGACACACGCGCGAAACGACTGAAAAATTCGCTCCTTCTGAATACTGCTATTCTCGCGCAATAACGTCTTCACGCACGCTCCGTCTCGTGTTCCACGCGTTATCCCCCGTACTTTCAATTCCCCGCAGCCTATTGATTATCCGGCATTAAGCTGCGAGGAGAAAGAAGATTTCAAACATTTTCTTCCGCGAACGCGAGCGGCGAGCGGCGAGCGTCGTACGTACACAAGCGCGCGGGCATGGCAAACGAATAAATGAAGCGTAGAGTCGGAGTGGTCGTACGTAACGGGCCTTTGCGTAACAGCAACTAATAATCGGCGGCGGGGAATTGAAATCGGCAAGCGCGGAACACGCACGGGGCGACGCAGCTGCGGCCAGGGCCGTTAATCATAGAGCGGAGAGAGAAGCGAGCGAGAGGGGCGCGCAACGAGCTGCGGGATAATGGCGTGCCGAGACGTGGAAGTCGCCACCATTGGATGAGATGAGAACGACGAGCGGAGGATAAAACGAAACCGAGACGGGGGAGAAGGACGGGAAAAGGAGAAGAGACAACGTTCGCAATATCGGATTGTGCGACGCGTACGTCGAGCACCTGTTTCCATAATTACGATCTGCCGCGAGATCCGTATCGGAACCCGCGGCGAGTTGCCGCATTATCGCGGCGTGGCACGCCACGCGAGGCGAGGGATCGACGAGGGAAACGAATAGCCTCCGCTAGCCTCGTGTTTCCCTCGCCTGGCCGACGCGACTCGTCGCAATTAACGAGTAACGCGCAGTTACAATTTTCCACTTTGATCGCCGAGTGGAAAGAGTCGACTGGAAGTAGTCGAAGCTGGAATTGCGTTATGGTTAATTGATGTGGTTCATTCGGTGTGAATGAGGAAAGGGAAGATTGAAATATTGAAACGCCAGGCGTTTGCAAGAAGGTTAAAAGTACACCTGGATGCTATGAATACGACTTTTTATTATATTATCGAAACTGATTGAGGAGTAATCGGAGAAAATAGTAAAGGAATATAACGTTAGGGAGACACTTGCGTTTAAAATTGGAAAGAATTGATGTTGAGAACGCGTGTGATTTAAAATTGATAATTTACGCTAATAAATTGATAATAACGATAATAAAATTGACAATTTCGCTTCGCAAATATCGTTTGATCGCGCCAAATTTGAAGAATTCAGCTGGAGGAAAACTGGAAAGTCTCGCGAGGGATTCTTAGACTCGCTGGTTGTTTTTTCTACTCGAAGGATCGTCCATACGGCAACGTATCGCTTTCCCAGGGGTGATAACGATCGCGTGAGTTACGCCGGAGGCAGCGTTAACGAACTCGCTGCACAACGCGGGGCCCGAATTGCAACGCGTTGCGAGCTCTCGATCACGCGGAGAGTGTCCATCGGACTTGGGCTTCACGCACTTGCGCTCACGCCGGAAAAGACGACGACGACGAGATGTTTCAGCCGGCAGGGAGAACAGTGGAAAATGACGGCGTCGAATGGTCTCGTTAACTCGAAGGACGAGAACCGAGATGCGATATCTGCCGTTACTTATTGCCCATTGTCTCCCGGAGGCTCGGTTCGAGTCGCGCGACCCTCTCCCTTGGCTGCGCGAGCCAATGCACCGTGAAAAACCTATTAGCTGTCGCGGGTCTCTCTTGCGATCACAGCCTCGCCAATTTTCTTCCCGAGGGAAGCGGGGAAGATATCGCTGTCGTTCCGACGGTAAATTCAACGCGACTTCTTCTCCGATCGTAACGAGGAGCCAAACTGATCAACTCTGTCTTTTTGTTAATCTCTCGCGAGTCGATTGTTGAAAGGACAATCTTTTCCTTCGGCTTTTCAGAATATTAATATTTATACGATATATAATTTTTTTGTTTTTCTTTTTATCTTCAAATAATTACATCAAACAGTATCTTTGAGCATCGCATCGCAGCATCCCTTCAATTCACAAGCCCCTCGAAGAAAAAAAAAAAAAAAAAAAAAGAGTAAACCTCTCGATTCGCACTTGTCGACTCTTGGCAACTTCCTCTTTGAAAGATCAGAGAAATATAATACAATGATCGGCCGATCGGCCGGGCCTCTTCAAACCGTCTGCCTGTCCCCGTTTCCATGTCTCCTAGATCGCAGTGGAAGGCAAGCCGGCCGCCCCGCCGCTTAACCAGGTTCACACCGGTTCCGGCTTTTTTCCGGGTAGCTAAATGGAAGAACGGTGTTACGCTCGGTGGAAGCGAGCGCGGCGAACGGTGGTTAGCCATACCTATATACGCGTGTGCAAACGACAAAGGAACGAGAGCTTCCGCCCGTGGACTCTTATCGTTGCCGCGATACTCGAACCCGATCCCCCGTTAGATCTCTTTCGCGGAGATACGGTCGCGCGCTCCCTCTTTGGCCTTTCGCTTCCTTCTCCACCTCCGCCTCCTCTTCCTCGTCTTCTTTCTCCGCGGGCCCGGAGAGCGAGAGAGAGAGAGAGCCGGAATACTTGCACGGGTTTGTCCCACCCACGAGACACCCACTTCGGCATAACTTTTGAGCCTTCCGGCACCGTCTGGCTTATTGTTGTCCGGGGTATTGTTGGCCGGGACGTTCTGCATTCCGCCGCTTTCGAAGAAAAATATCCCAGCGATCGGCCACGCCGAGTCGCGTACGCCGCTCCGGTAACGTGGCATTACGTGTAATTTATATGGTCCGGCGGATGCGCCGAGTTTTCTTCGCGCGAGCGCCGCGTGATTTTCACCACGCGCGGTCACCCCGTGTGGGTGTATCGATCCGTGAGAAGATGCGAGGAGTCTGCGTAAATTTATCATTCCGGGATTTACAAACGGTAAAATCACGGTTTTCACTTTTGTACTGGGTCTAATGATCGTTAGAGCTGAATTTTCGAATTTTTGAATGTCCTACTGTGAACAAGAAATGACACTACTACGAGGATTGACACTAGAACTGTACTAAAACGTGAGATTTTTATTAGAGGCGTTAAGAAAAAAATGCAAGCTTTTATTCGACACATTTCACGAAAAGTTATTTAAATCTCTGAAAATACCGATTGTTTTACATCTGTAAAATATCCAACAAACATCACTTCGACCGGTATTAAAATAGAATTGAGACTGCGTAAAAGATACTCGAGCTCATTGTCGGAAGCACAAAGAAACTATGTTAGTTAGCAGTGCAAATTAAGACGGACCTCGCTGTACATTAGCGAACATTAGCAAAGCAAATTTATCCACCGCGCATACATAACTGATACACGGTTAAATGAGATTGCGTCTCATCAGTTAATGATCGCAGCGATCGATGGCGCTTGAAAGGAGAAAAGAAAAGAGAGAAAAAGATGGAACGCGTGGCGTGCCAGAAGCGTCGAGTTTTCTGCGAGCAAGGGTGCACCGAATTCATTGACCTTTCCACGCTAATTGAAAAGTGCCCACCCCGCAGAGCAGCGTCCTGTAAATCTTGGACAGCAACAATGCCAGCTGGCGACCTTTGCTTGCGATTACTATCTGACGTGTGTGAATTCGAAGAGTAATCGAATTTTTAACCTCTCAACTGTGTGTTGCTACGAACAACGCGATAACGATTATACTTGTCAAACGCAGAATACGTGCAACTGCTGTAAAATTGAATTAAATTATAAGAAAATAACACTAGTTTCTTTTTTGAAAACTCAATAATTTTATTGTTTCACTTAATTAATATCAACAGCAAGAAAAGAACCGGTCAAGTCTGGTTTCAAAATATTCTAAAATGTCTAAAATTCACAAATTCACAAATTCACAAATTTGTTTTCGATTTATAGAAAAAAAGATTCAAGTAACAAGCTGTAATTAGTTTTCCCGCATGACGAGTATACTCGTCATTCGCAGCCAGGAGGTTAATGAAAGATCATCGGGTCGATCGATGCGACCCGGACTCGCGAGAAGAACGACCTCTAGATCGCGTCTAGGGAGTAATTAGCGCGTACGGTGGGAAACCGAAGAGTCGATCGTGAGTCGACACATTCCAGCGTCAACCGGAGGGGAAGGATTATCCGTTCGTTTCTTTTTTTAACTGATAGCGCATTGTCAGGGAACAATGAGCTGCGAAGGAGTGATTTAGAAGCGACGCCCCGTCTCTCTCTCGTGAGTCACGTGTCGATACCTGCGATACACCTGCGCAAAATCGCTTCACCTTATGCGTTTTATAGCGATCGTTCGCCTCATTGTGTAGGACGATGTCTCGTTAATTCCACCCGGGACGCGGCTTCGTCCGTGCTTCGTCCCGTTAATGACAAAGTCGCGGAAACCCGAGAGAGAGCCGGCCGCGTGTATGCGCAGCTCCGCGAAGATCGTCCAAGATCGACGAGGTTAATTGCTTCCAATTACAATCCAAAGAATCTTTCGCGCGTCGAACACGCCAGACTCTGTTTAAATTCTCTGTTGATTTCTTCGAATTGCCACAACCGTCACGGATCCGCTCCTCTGAAAGGTGCCCATCGAGAAAGTGCATTTTATACGGCTTCGAACTAGGGATATCTGAAGCGGCCGATCTCTCTCTAGGTAGGATCTAGAGCCGGTGTTTAAAATTACATTTCTACGGCGCGGACTTGCTATTACCGGGTGTAGGTATCGTCCTATGTATCGGCTCCCACACGAGCCCGATTATTCCGCAATCGGCTTGGAACGACAACTACGACGACGACGACGACGACGACGACGACGACGACGCCTTTCTACACCTGCGCCACCGTTCAGCTTATCTCCTCGGCTCTGCTCTCTATTTCCCCCTTTGCTCGGCGTTCGCGTCTCGCCGCGCACGTGAAAACAGACGGAAGAAGGACGCAATCGATAAGGCGAAGAGAGACGGCAAAAGGCAGAGAAGGGGATCCCGCGTGGAAGCGGTATCGTTTATTCCCATTTAAGTAGAGTCAAGGTGACGACGGGGGGACCTTGCGCACACACAAATCAGTCAACCCTCGTGGCGAAGGCTCCGCCGAGGCGTCCAATCCATCTCGGTGAAATCACCCTCTTCGTACGGAGTGGTCCCTCTCTCCATCTCTCTGCGAGCGGACATCGTGAGAAAACCGATCGCCGCTCCGTATCCAGCCGCTATGCATAAATACCTTGCCGGGATATTTTTCTTTTCTTTTCTCTCTCCCCTCCCCGTTTGGGAAACGTTGATCTCCGATCAAACGCGCTCGCGGACAATGACTATTATCGCGTCAGTGACTATTTTCGACTCGCGCCAACACGCTCGAATAGCTTCGATTCCACGACCGATACAACGCCTCACTTGCACCGGATCGATAGTGCGTGCGTGCGTGCGTGCGTGCGTGCGTTCGCCAATCAAGGATACGTGTACTCGCGTTCCACGCACGCCGCTTCGATCGATTCTGGTTGCGTTGCTTAATAGAGAGTTAGCTTAATAGAGATCGGCGAGAGGGTGGCAAGACGTTACTAACACATTCAGAGTTCCTGTAACGTGTTTGTACGTTATTTATATATTCACTCGTCGCTTTCCAATTTGCAACAACTGTTGCTATGGTTGCAACAGTCACGACGAACGAACAATCTTTCTGACTCTTCAACATTTCTAGTTTTCCCTCAATCTTCAAGAACTGTTCGACATTTGTCCTTTTATTTCCCCAAAAATCGAAGCTCACAGGAATTTCGTCCCACGAAAAATATCTCCAGATCTCACATCCGAAAATCTAACGTCACAGAGTAATTCTCGGTACAATTTCTCCAAACCTGCGAAGTTATCGTTCAAAATTTGTATTCACCCATTCTAACAATTGATGCAAGGGTTCAAAGATTTTTCTCTCCCGTAAGTACGTAACTCTGCAACATTACCAATTTTCCTTCAATCGATTTACACTGGAAAACTTCTAACAAGGTACGAAAGGGAATCCCAAAGTCCCTTTACTTTCCAAAAATCGAAGCACCCGCGGAATTTTTATCCAGCGAAATTGGATTTCACGTCTGAAAGTCTAGAACGTGACGAAGTACCTCTCGAAACAATTTCTCCGAACATTGCCGAGTTGCCCTCGCATTTCATCGAGTCACGCTCGCGCCGCGCCGCGCCGCGCGAGACACGTGCGCTTTACAGTCTGGGTAATCGCGCGAAATGAGCCCCCTTTCAAAATTATGCACTCGTAAAAGTGTCGAGCTCGTCCTGCCGGCGCGCGCGCGCGTGTGTGTGTGTCCGTGTCGTAACGTACGTTTCTACTTCGCGCGGCCGAGTATTTCAGCGGCCGCGGCGTCATTTGCACCAATAAACGTAATTCAGGCGACGCCACCGCTGGACGCTTCGTTTACGCTCGATACGCAAGAAGCGGAGGGATCTCTCGGCCACGAAACAATCGGGCAGCATTATCGGCGGCCCTCCCGTTTATCTGCGCCGTGGAACTCCGTAAAACGCCAGGGAGGCAGTTTTTGTTCGTCACCTCCTCCGCCATCAATTCCTGGCAATTCCACCTGCCCGAGCCGTTAATGGACCGACGTAATTCAAAGCGTCGTCGGATGTCGCTCGGCGTGTACACCAGCCGCGATTACCGTGTCGCGTTAATTAAAAAATGCAGGCTCGTGCAAATGCACCGGCGTCGGCGAACTGATACGGGAGGGACGATTGTACAACGGGAGGTGCATGCGTGAAAGTGCATGTTTGCTTTTGTCACTGATCGAGGGTCGACTAATTGGCAAACGGGAGAAGAGTTATCGGAATTTGCTTGACGATACAGCTTCCAGAGCGATCGGAATAATCAGGTCATTTTTTTTGTAATTTTTCGTAACTCTGATTACTTTCGATGCTGTACTGTCGAAGATTTGGTTTTTATTTTGCAAAATACAGGGTGGTCCATCATGTCAGTGAGGACGTCTGAATATTTTTCATCTAACATCGAATGGTATCAAAAGGCTAATAACTAGTAAGAATTTTTTTTCAAGTCACTGATTTTTTTTTTTTTTTTTATTGTAACTAATGTAAAATCTTGGAAATTTATGTTTTACGTACAAGTGTATCACAGACCTTGATCAAGATGCGGGACGAAAACTTTGTAAATCGTATTGCATTCTTCTCAGTAGAATTTGCAGCAATGCGAAAATGATCAATCATTCTTAAATTTTTTCGTTTCAAGGTCATGTTCTTTGCACGTCTAAATCTATATGATGTAATAAAAAAAAATACATTATTATTATTTTACTTATTCACATTAGGTGAAAAATACTGCATCGTCACACAATTCGAAAAGATGTGCAGATGGCTTCACTGAAATGAATCAAAGTTTCATTTCTCTCATACTCCAATCATCAGTTTGTATCGTACTTGTGAGTTTGATAAACCGGTTTTGATAAATATTTCCAATAAAGTCAGCATCGCAACGTAATAATATTCAAGATATATTGGCGCAAAAATTTGCTCTCATCGATCTGCAATGTTGTCGACACACGGCCGAAGAGGCTCATATCGCAAGCGAGGCTGAAAGGTAGCACAGATTTACCGAAAAGTATCGCTGGCGATGGCCAAACAGCCTCGAAATGGGATACCCGTGTACTCGCTACTCGTGAAGATAAAAGAACCGTCGGGGTTGACCGAGTAATGTAACGCGCACAATGTTTCCGCGAATCGACGCTGAAAGGGAGGCCAGTTACGGGCTAATTACACTCGTAAAGATTAATTAGATTAACGGTAATCTATCGTTTGCCGTATCTTCCCCTCGAGTAACCTCCTATCTCGTTAAATGCCATTCATCGCCGGGACAAAGAACGAGGGAAAAGGATGCTTCGTAAGTACCAAGTTAAATGTATTTATCATTTGTCACTCGACTACTGGACAAAATTTTACCCTCTCGAACTACACAGTAGATTCAGTTAAAATTCACTTGACATCGTGTACATAGCAAATTGCACTTCCATGTTTGTACTGTGGTCACCTGTCATCCTAATTACTTCTATATTTATCTGGGTGAAATGATTGTAACGTATGCTCTCAAATAAAGGAAAAAAAATAAAAAAAAGGAAAATGTATTTATTTCGAATAATTTCAGCTTTTAAACATCGTCTATTTGCTCGAAGGAAACGCAATTAACGGAAGCAAGTCGCCAAAATAATTTCGAATTTTCAGCGATTATCGTCTTGATATACCAAATGTGTCAAATTTTGCTCGATCGAACGAGCTTGAGTGAAATTCGAAGCTTTTCCAAGATGGGACGAAAATTTCGCGAAACCTCCCGAGCCGCGTCCAGCGGGTAACTCAGGATTTCTCTAACGTAACCGGCGGTGATTCACGTTGGCAGGCAGCGTGTCGGCCTGCGGGGCGCTTTCTCCTCGGATCAGCCGCGATATCAATTAAAGCGCGCGACGTTAAACGCGATCGTTAAACGGAGCCCCGGAGACGATGGCGACAAGCGACACGAGCCGGCTGATTACAAGCCGCCTGAGCGATACCTAATGATAGCTGAGCTAATACGCCTAATGCAACGTAACGCGCGGAATTACAGGTTACGCCGGTCGCATAGGTGTCGCGTGTAATACGGTTGCACCGCCCGGAGGAACGTCCACGAACGAGGGAAGAAATACACGAGGAAAAAAGAGGGGAAAAAGATACGCTGAGGCGAGGCCAAGCCAAGCCAAGCCGAGCCGAGTCGAGTCGAGTCGAGTCGCCGCGAGGAAGAAGAACGCGAGAGGACGCCGAGGTAAAATCCGAGCAATTTAAACGTGCCCGTCCCGTGGAATGTTTCGAGCCGATCCGCCGGAGCCAAGCGGAGAGTATCACCCCGCCCATTCGTGTCCGATCGCGACGATAATAATTCAGGCCTGGCCTCGCCACTGTAAACACAGTCATTACCCTGGTATTTAGATGACACGCCGAAGGATTCCTGGGCAAATTCATCGAGTAGTCGATGGTACTTCCGATTGGTAGGTTCGTAAAGTCTCGGCGTGTCTCGGGGTAATTGGAAATGGCTGGGTGTTTACAACGTTGTCAACATGCGTGGCCGCGGTGTAATTTGTAAGGTGGAAACTGGCCGAGACTGATGGCGTGCGTGCGTGTGTGCGTGATCGTGGATCTTGCTGTATCAAAAATGTTGACTTTTACCCTCAGTTGGTAAATTTCGTCGTTGGGGACGATAAAGAATCTTGGATCGGATTAATTTTCGAAATTTTTTATCACTGAAAGTGATTTCGGGCCTCTTCAGATGCAACGCTAATGCAACGAAAATTAGCGATTGGTTGATTTGGATCACGTGATTCGCGAGGGGGCGTGGAGTAGATCTCCAGTAGGCGTGGCGTTGTCTGGTACTGAGCGATCGCGCCTGTAATTTGTTTTCTATCGATTCAAATGTTTGCGTATCAATAAATATATATATAATAAAATTGTATGGCAAAAAAGTCGTCTTCATTTCCTCTGGGCCTTTCAGTGTGACGAATCGTACTGGAGTACAAGTTGTGCAGTTTTTTTTATTATTAATCCCTGACACGAATCGTCATATTTTATCTATAATCGATGGTTGATTATTTTATTGAAGAGAAATGTTACAACGTGAAGTCCATTTTGCGATTCGAATCAATACAACTAGGCTTTTACACTCGACTGTCCCCTGTAAGGGGATGTTATACTTAAATTTAGCTGACAGTTAAAATTATAATATTTTTTATAACTGTTGATAATTATAACGAACGTAAGTATGGTGTTGTATGATATGACACAGTACAACGACATCGTGACTCAATTGACACTCATCATTATCGAATTATCATTCGAATAATTCGGGATAATTCATACAAACTTCTTATTGCTTCTTACGAAAGTTTATAAATTTGTGAAGGAAATTTTTCAAGAGATTGAAACTGTACTTGGTGATTGCTTTGAACGAATTCAATTATATTTAGAGAAATATAATCAACAAAATTTCATGCTAAATGCCATTTAAACAGGATAATCATTTCCAATGCTATGTCATTTTGTTCGAAACTTTGATACTTCGCTCGTTATTTCGTCAACTATAAATTGCTGGTACAAAATGATACAAAAAACAATTCATTTGGTCAGAAATTAGACCACGAAATTAGTTTTCGTTAAAAGACAACGACCGCGACAATTGAACGAATTAAAGCGAACATCATACAAACATAAACGATCGATTTCACGATCGATGGCGATTCCGATAGCGAGACGACGAGAGGACGTGCGGAGAATTATGTCAGTCACTGGGGCTGTAACAAACACCAAGTTCGTAGATTTCCGGATATTTAATTATACAGAATGTCGCCCTATTACCACGATATATTCGCTTTATTACTTCGATATATCGACCGGCGCGTCGAAATTATTCCGTGTCAATTAGCGGTGATTTAGAAGGCAGCCACGCGGGTAGACGATAGACGACGCGAGCCGATTCGAAATTTACGACAGGTGTCGGCGAGAATGATAGCCTTGATACGGGAATGCATTTGCATTCCCACCAGATACGGAGAATTTGCATCCAACTGCCCCGGCGCTGGCCGAGGTTCATCCGCGATTATCGATTCGCGAACCTTCCCTTATTTCCTGCCAGTGAACTAGGCCGATTGACTCGTTTCAGCGAAACGGAAGAATAGACTCAGGGACGAAACGTCGTTAAATTACAAAGAACCCTTCCGTTTCCTAAGTTTCTATTTTCGTACAGAAATCGTTCGTCTCGGAAGAGCACGATTTATAAATACAATTGGCTGTTCGTCAAATTAGTCACAAAACAGTTGCACGATCATTGGTCGCTCGATTGTGACTGTCTTTCACCGGCGGTCACCGAGGTCTTCAATCAAAGTCTCATCGGAGGATCTATCGTAATTCATCGCGAGAGAAAGCGACGCGGATTCCGGAGATCGTATGACAAATCGCGTACGACTCGAGATTTCGTTTCAACGTTCACCCGATACGATCGCGAGTCGTAAGTACCATGCCACGATACGATCTAAAAACGCGTTTAATATTCTCTCCGTCGATCGCGCTTGTTTCAATTTCACTGCCTTCGTAAAATTCAATACGCAAGCCGTCGATTGCTCCATAACGTCGCCCCGTAATAAATGGCGTTGGTTTTTCGTCGCGACGACTCTTTCTCTCCTGTCGTTCGATCGGAGATTCCTGTCTCGCCGAGAATTCCGACCGGCCTAAACGGAGAGTGCAATTCGCTCGCATCTGCCTCGTGAATTTACATGATCCGAACTTTCGAGCTTTTTGCGCGTAAAAATGTGGCAGCGAGCGAGCGAGCGAGCGAGAGGGAGACCCGCGTGCACGCTTCCGCCGCAGTCGGGAACGATGATGACGATCGGCGATCGCGGCGTCTGATCGCGCCGCGTGATCGGAATGGTAATGAAAAGCGTACGTTCGGCCGCGAACGTACCGATGCCTTCGGTACTTTTACCGTGGCCGAGAGCGAGCAAAACGCAGCGCAGGCAGCCTTGTGCCAATTGCGATCACCACCGTGAACACACGGTGATCCCCTTTTACGATACGCCTCCGTGAAAATTGATCGAAAATATCTGGGTCTCTGTCGCGTTCCCTCGCTACCGACAAAGTAGATTTTACCGTGCACTGCCAGACACCAGGCGCAGCAGATTATTAAACGCAATACGTTCGTATGTGTCTATAATTGATTCGTGTTTGGCTTCGAAAACGATTTCGATCGTTCGTTGGGGTGAAATTGATTTTCGAAGATTGAAAAATAATTCTAACCTCTTAACTGGGTGAATCACGAGTACACTCGTTATGCGAGAAAAGTATTGTAATGGCAATTTGCTACTTTAGTAAATTTCAGACATTTTAGAATATTGATCGGTTCTTTCCAGACTTGACCGGTTCTTTCTACATCATTTTTAAATATTTCCTTGTTATTAATATTAATTAATTAATATCAATTAAGTTAAGCAATAAAATTACTAATTTAAAAAAAATCAATGTTATTTTCTTGCAATTTGAAATGAATTTTACAGCAGCTGCATCTACTTTGTGTTCGACGAATATAATCGTCATCGCGTTCTTCTAGCGACACAATGCGGGTACACACTTTTAAAAAGCGGCACCACGGCCAAGAGGTTAATTTATTTAGTACAAGTAGCGTGGTAGATTGTCCCAATAATTTAAATAGTATTTGTGTGACTCGAGAGCGGACAAATTTATATGATTTACATGCCACAGATATTATCATTTATTTATATGGTTTCTGGCTGACCCGCGCAGGATAATGCTAGTTACTCACGACAACGCTATATCTACATCTTTATTTTTGTGTTGCTGCAAGATATTTTAATGGCTTTAAATTTCTTTAAATTCGAGAATGGACGAAGATGGTTGGCTGACCTACGCAGGATAATGCCTACTTATAGTCACTACTTCTTACGTACAGCTTCGCTATCCACCGCATACCACTATGACCGAAATATTCGAATTAATATTTGATCGATCTCTCTGTAGTTTATCCGCATTGGAAATATAATCTTCGATATTTTGCTAGATTCGCTGAACCTACGCGATTGCTTCCTCGAGTCTCCCTCGAGTCGGATTCTCTGGAAGAGGTAATCATCCCATGCTTTATAAAACCCGCGAAGCAGGGAATCTAACGACGTGGCGAGCTTGCCCAATAAATAATAATAAACGCAAGAAAGGAATATTAATCGAACCTTCGGCGCGACCTCCAAGCCGCGAATTGTAAAAACGACAGTGACGTCCGGGCTAATCCCGAGACGACCGCGAAGATAGGAAGTCGGGAAGGTCGCAGTGCGTCGACTGGGGACTTTAATCAATAAGCTGTTAGTTTCGCGGCCGGACGCCGCTACCGTACCGCTGGAACTCTGACCCCGTGGAGGCGCGCGCGATCGACGTTTCAGAGAAAAAGGGAGAAGAAAACGCGACAGCAGGGACGCGAGGTGGGAGCGGGGGGAAAAAACGTCCGCACCGGTGGGCAATAACCGTAAAACCGGCTTTTAATGTTCCGTACGCGTTGGGCTATCGTGCATCGTGATCAGACATTTTCAGGACCTCTTACCGACGCTGCACGCTCCGTTCCGCTCCGGCATCCTACGGTGTATCGGCGCGTTTTCTCCCTCTACGTAACTTCGAGAAGCCACGCGGAGACGTGCTTCGAAACGTTGTCGAGGGAGAGTCACGTTGATCGACCTTTTAACTTTTTCACGTCACCATCTTTGAGATTTCTCGCGAATCGGAGCAAATGTTTCCGAGATAGATGAGACTTTTGTCGAGATACAGACACAATTAGATATATATATAATTGTTAGGAAAAAGGGCAGTTTCAGTCAACAGATGAGTAATATTCCAACAAATGCAAAATAATTGATTGCTTATAGGTACCCCTTATATATATATATATACACAAATGCAAAATAATTGCAAAATAATATATATATATTAAAACACACACACACACACAGGAGGAGAATTATTGCCGTATCAGATGGAAATGGAAACGGTATCACTCGCAGAAACAGATTTCTCGTTCCCTTCACCGTGCAACGGCTCGACGCCGAGACACCGCTTCCCCGATCGTTACATTTCGAAATCGGCCGGTAACAAAGCCTCTCTCGAATTAGAAGCCGGCCGCGGCGAGCCGCGCATTGAGATTCAACGCATGCGGCCCGATTTCCTTGATTAATAAAGTTACTCGGCTTCGCTCGCTGCAAAAGGGGGCAAGGATCTGTTCGAGGTGCTGTCCGCGCAGTCGCGCCGGTCGTTCCCGAGACCCACGGAAAGTCAATTTCACTCTCCTCCCCCTCCCTCTGGCCCCGTGAGTCGCGGGAGATCGATGATCGTAAGGGAGAGAAACGAGCAATCCTTTGGAAGGTTTCCACGCGAAAGATGGCCGGTCCGCGGGGGAAAAGGGCACGAAAAGGAAAAAGAGAGAGAAAGAAGGGAGCAAGCTAAGACTTAAGAAAGGAGAGGGAGGAGAGGGAAACGAGCGCACGGAACCGGAGAGAAGGGACAAAATGAGCAGTCTCGATGACAGGCGCGTGTCCTTACAGGGCGGTGGCCACCTCCATTTACATTTACAACACCCGCCACCGCCTTATACGGCCTCTTATCCGCTCGTTCCGTGACATTTCGCTTTCGTTTCTTTATTTTCGTGCCCCCGCGTAGACGCGAAAACGGCCCCGAAACAGTTCGATTTTCGAAACTGAAAACGCGGAAATCCGGAATCGCAAAGTCGATTGAATCGGCATCGCGAGTGTTTGTATTGTAGATTAACGTACGTCTCTGCGTCCGGATCGATATTATTCTCGCAAGAGTTCAATGAACGAAAGAAATAACAATGAACACAACAGAATTTGAAGTGGAATTTTTAAGCCGATCGTTGGCATGTTTGGTGTTCAACGTGTTAGCGAATCAGCGAAAGAACTAGCATTTTATTATACCAACTGCAATCACGGTACACGATTCCTAATCGTTCATTTCGCAAAATCGTTCAGTTCGTGTAAAAATGCAGTTTAACTACGTTGCGAAGCGGTGTCGCTGTTGAAACGAGCGAAATCGAGAAGAGATCGAAGAATGAAATAATATAGCAGAAGAAAATAACTGAAATACTAGAAAAAATACCGACACATAAAATTACAGAGATTTCGAAAGAAATCAACGTCGCGTTTTTCTTTCAGCCGGAGAAAAAGAGAAAAAAGAATCAACTCGCAAACTACACGAGAAACGATATCGAATGTAAACGAGACGCCGCAGCGAGAGTTCGTCTCACGAGAAGGAATACGAGTTTTCGTCGATGAGAAAACGAAGCTGCTGCGTGTTACAACGTCAGCGACGTGGCACCATTGAAAAGCATGTTTTTCGCGTTTACGAGCGGCCGTAGACGCCCGGTGTGTGCACGCACGCACGCACGCACAATGAAAAACAGATGCTGGACACGTCTGCGGTGTGCAATTATCGTGGAAGAGAAGCAGCCACCGCGAACGTAAATTTCACGACGCGTCCCGTTTATAAGAGGCGAACCACACCGTGGTGATACGTGATCGAGGAATAATTATCCATTAACGACCACCGGTCCCGGGGTGTGGGTAATTCGAATTGTCTGGCCTCGGCGTAGATTAGCAATTGGCGGCACGGTGGTCTTACGACGCTTCAACGTCGTTGGCCAGCGTGACAACCGGCCTCGCTGAGAATAACTTGGACAAACGACGTTTAATCCCTGTGCTTGGGCGCGTTTTATCGCGCGCCAGTCGACCATCACTTTTAATTTGCCTCTCTTCCCCCGTCGAAAGGGAGAAAGTCTCCGATTCTTTACGATCTCCGAGTATTTTTAGTCCGCAGCTGTTTGCGTTACGTGGGAGGTATCGCGGGAAATTTACGGATCGCTTTACGTTTTGCAAATCGTCGTTTGAAGCGACTCGACGGTGTTTGCGTCTCACGAACCTATTCTCGTAGCCTCGAAAATCGATTCGCGAGTCAGTAGTCAGAAACGTCTCTGCACAATTTTCAATAATAACTGGAATTACAATCGGCTGCTATTTTTCACAGCATCCGAGAGTATTTAACTACCCTACCCTACCTGTTCGTACAACATTTTCTCACAGAGAAGACGAAGCAGACGTGGTCGGCGCGAGCGCTCAGTCGCTTCCACCATCTCCACTCGATTTCCTCGAGTTTCTCACAATACTGGCTACATACCTGTAGCTATCTTGTAACCATTGTGAACACACTTACCGTGTGAGACTCCGTCCAGGTAGCTGGCAAAGCAACGTGAGCGCGCGCAACGCCGCACGCCCCGTAATTGCGGTTTACCGGGACATTACGGATTTTATGATGTATTAACGGTAGCATGAAATCGGTAATTGCGGGCATTTACCATGTCCAGCCGCTCTAACGAGTTACATATCTTACGAATATTAGACAAGCTGGAAGCAGCTTTGATACATCAATCCTAATGGGGAAAAATGATAACGACGTAAGGGAAACGACGGACTGCTGCGAGTGCGTGTCTCACGGTGCACGGCTCAACGGCTCGCGCTGTTGGAGAGCCCTCGACTCTCCATCGAGTGCCGTTCGCCTCCGTGCCTCGGTCATTTGTTTCGTTCGACGATACCCGCGGCCGCGATACCGACTTTCCGCGGCGTTTAGTAGCGATCGACGTGCCGCGACCATTAATTCCTAACCGACTGGACGCGCTAAAACAACAACGTCAAACGGGTTTACGTCAAACGGCCGTTTCACGGCTCGTTGCCGAGGTACATCGCTGAACCCACGCCTCGCGAGCTGAGGGCAAATTCATCCGGGAGGCGACGGACGCGAAAGAATGTATTTCAGCAGTTTGTCGATGTTGCCGGTCGTCGAGGATCGTTCGCGAGTACGGTTTATACTCGCAGCTGGACGCGACCTCAAGTCGCGCTGGCCGTTACCGAGGAATCAAAGTAACGATTCCAGCTTCTGAAACGACGGGCAAGGAAATGGTATTAGAGGGAACATCGGTCAAAGTGTGGGAGAAAGATATTTAAGTTGATATTATTCTCTTGGCCTTACGTGATAATAGATCTCAAGTGATTTTTAAGAGAACGTTCGAATTTCAATATTAAGAAACAGACTTTTACTAACGTAATCGAAAGGAATTACAAACGAAGTAAATAAAAGAACGACTATGACATTCAATTCCCAAGTAAATTTCGCAACATCCAACGCACGACCGAATCAATCTCTCTCAAACCCTTGCCAACATCCCCCTCTTCGTTCGTAGTCGCCCGTTTCAAAATTCAGCAATTCCACTCTCGAGTCTATCAAATTCGCGAAGAGGCAACGTCTCACTCGTCTCTAACTTCCTGCTGCATCCCTCTCTCCTCGCTTGGCCAAACTTCTTTCAACGAGCGTCAAACGAGCAAAGTTAGCGGAACGTTCGCTCCGCCGAGGACTCTCGAGGAGTCCAGGAGATTCTCGCCCTGTAAAACGATCACCGATCACGGACTTTACTCGCAATTGGTCGCAATTCAGTTTTACAGTTACGTAACGGCGGCCATTTACGGCCCCCCTGCGCCCTCGGTCGTTTAATTACAAAGGCGTGAAGTGCCACACGCTAAGAAGCGTGGCATCTGCGGCGGTGGCCCCCGGTGGTTGTACCGTTACTGAAAATCGCGCGTTAAAACGGTAAGAAAACGGCTCGACTGTAAAGAGCGGCCGGCTGCGATAAATAATACGTAATTATGGGAGGCCAGCGTGTGTCGGTGCCAATGGGGACCGGTAAACCGGCGTTTTCCGTCGCGCGGAATACGAATTACTCGCCGATGCGGTATTAATTTCCCGGCGAACGTTCGGTTCGACGCCGCGTGATAGCCGATAATGACGGTGATCACGCGTGTGGCCACCGCGGCGAACGTCGTCACGATGCTTTTTTTACCGTCGTATATTTCGCCTACAAGCATGCGTTCCGAATATTAACGATAGAACTGTCAAACCGCGACGATTTTTTAGGGCTTTTCAAAATCACGAAGCGCCATTTTTGAAGATTCGAACGATTTTTAGCAAAGAGACTTACGTACATTGTGTGTACCTAAAAATCATTTCGATTTCTCTGATATTTTTGAGAACTTTAATTTGAGTTTTAATTAAGAATTTTGAAATTTATGTGTACATATATCTTCCCGTTGCGTCAATTGTCAGATTATGCAATCTTCATGCAGTTTCACATTTTTATGAATGCCGAAACACTGACTCCTTATCTTTTTGAAGACTTTTGAAGATTTAACAATTTTTAGCAAACTATATGTGGTGTCACGTAGAAATCATTTCGATTTCCTCGATGCAAATTTCACACTTTAATTCGAGATTAAGAATTTTGGAATTTATATGAATATAAATTTACATGTATATCTTCTCGTTGCGTCAATCTTCGCATAATTTTACATTTTTACGAATAGGAAACACGATTGCCTCCTTATTTTTCTTGGATGATTCTTGAAAATCACGGAGGATTATTATAATTAAGGAAAATTTGAACGATTTTACATCACGTCACGTGGAAATCATTTCGATTCCCTCGATGAGCAAATTTCATAGAAAATTAAGAATTTACAATTTACATAGATAGAAATTTATGCATCTTCTCACTGCGTTAATTGATAGATAGACTATGAATCTTCGCGCAATTTCACGTTTGTACGAATGCAACTACAGAAATTGGAAACGAGTAAAAATCTGTTCGCGTTACTAGACGAGTATCTATTCTACTTTGAACATTTTAATGGGAATTCTCTCAAAACATCCGGCATTTTTGAAGACAAGAATTAAATCTCTTCTTCGACTCTGTGAACGGTGCTTGCAAAGCTGTCATCACGGCGCATAAACCGCAGATGCCTGAAGGTACTTGGTGCCAATCGGTTAACAATATCCTGACCAGTTTGTCATTTTCGCAACAAGATCGAACATCATACTTATAGTATCGCGAGGATATCATGTGAAGTGCGTGTGTAGTGAGTCAAAGGGTGAGAAAAAAGGCGCCTGACGTTACGAAACGAAACGCGGAAGCGGCCATCGAATTTATTCGACGATAAAAGACGACAAAGACGCGACGATGGCCGCGTGAACGTCGTTGCGCGTTGCCTCGCGGTCACGAGCAAGGAAATAACAGTGGCGCGGTGAAACTAGGGTCCGACGATCTCTCGATTATTAATCCGGCCGGTTTAACTGAAAATATCGCGTGATTTATTCGCGAGCGAGCGTTACGACAGATCGTAATGGGGAGAACGTGAGCAGGCGCGACGAAAAATTCGCCCGGACCTCTGCGGTTTCCAGCAACAGCCACCGCGAACAACGGAGAGATCGGTGGTCCCTCTGGAGCTGGATCGGCCGATCGCGACCCTGAAACCGATACCGCTCGTTGCGGTAACTTCGTTTCACCTGCTGCGGTCGCATAAATTCGTGTGTGTCGCGAGCAAGGAACGGATCCTTCCACCTGCAACAACGAACCTAAGCTCCGCTTAGTTTCAGCGTTCGCGCGGAATTTAAGGGAGGGCGCGATTTATCGCGACACTCCGTTTCTCGTTTCAGGAGGGAACGATGCTCGTTAACGGTACGCCATTCCTCCCCCACCTCTTTCTCGTTCCTCCGTCGTGGTTCATTAGTACACGAGTTCGAACGTAAATTAAGTCGGCGCATGTGTGAAGTGTCATTTCTCCGAAGCTTAGTTTCGGAAGCCAATGAATTAAATTAAGTCGATTGTCGCAAGATTCACAATACGAACAAATATCTGCCAAGGAAGAATGCAAAAGGGATCAATCTGTTTGGCCAATTAAAATCTCCCACGGCGAGGAGAACTTTAGGAGCGTGAAATCTGTCGTGAAAACGCCGCGTTACGTTAACGGCGAGGCGAGGCGAGGCAGCCGGCCATTTGTCTCATTAACCGTAATTATTTTCCACCTGTTTCTCCCGGGGACTCGACCATCAATCTCGAAAATGGACTGCGCTCGCGACACCAGTGGTCGTTGCATACGTTGCGGCTGGATCGTTAGGAACAGCGGAGCATAATACAGAGAGAATCGCGCGAAAAAGAGAAAAAACGAAAAAAAGAGAAAGAAAGAAATGGAGCGTATCTGAAAAAGCTGATCGCCGATCCGGCTCGGCGATTATCCGAGAAAAATTGATCGCTGGAAACGAAGCAGCTGCTTCGACGCCGGGAAAAATCGTCTCCGACGGGGGGAAAAAGATCGCGGAAGATTTCTTGTCTTTTTGTCTTCGCGGAACGCGAGAGGCAGCTGATTTTCGTCGCTTATCTCCGCGACGGCAATTTAAAGCTGAGAGAGGCCTAACGCCTGCGGCCGCGCAAATGACTGTCGATAGTTTTGAAATTTATTTCCCGAAGGGGGAAAGCCTTTCTTGTTGCTTCGCCGGCCGCGAGTTCTTCCTTTTTTCTCCTTCGGCCTGCCATCATAAATCATTATAGGACGTATTTGAACTAAACCTTGAGTAATTCCAACCGTTGGCACGGATTGAAGAATCGGCGAAAAAAAGGAGAAAAAATGACTGCGAACGTGTTGCGCAACGGAGTGCTTTCTCACGAGTAATGCTTTGAGGTAATTACCCCCTCGTTACATAAACGGTATCGCAGGTAGATTTTTGAGTAATTGCCCGGCTGGCGCGAGTCGTGGAATTTCATAAACGTTCCCCCAGCCTAATCTAATTTAATTAGATGGATCGGCTGGATCCTCGGCTGCTGACGCGCGTTATTTATGGCTGTTCATGCAGGAATCCGCGAGTTATAGATGAGTAACGTCTGAAAAATTGAAGCTTTTATAGCTTCAAAATTCTCGAACGCGACGATGCTCTAGACTTTCCGAAATTTTCTTAGACCAATCTTTCCTTTACTTGTGCCCCTTGGGATTCAAAAGACCACCCACTAACTTGATTCACACTGTCCTTATTTTGCAACGAGCCTGATGGCTTCTATTAGAAAGCTCAGCCTTAGCTGAACATTGACTTGTGATTAGATCTCGATTCGATTAAATGTTAAAAATCACTGTCCTCTATTTTATGCTCTATCTTATGTTCTCACGTCCAAAAATAAATTACTGATTTCCTCAAACTGATTGTCCTCCTTTCTGACAAATCCTTTCTAAAGGACTCTCTTCCTCGTAGGGCGAAGGATGTGTCAAGGCCAGTAAAAAAGTATGAGGGAAGCTTTCCAAAATTTGACTCGGGTGGGATGACATTTCTGCAAATTATCCCGTTTCTAAACTATCTGTACGATTCCTCGAGTACATGTTGTGACTTGGAAATCCCTGAGACTAGCTGAAACTTATGGCGCGCCTAGTCGAAATCCTAAATATCGAAACGCCTCGATTTTTAGGTTTCATGACAGTCAAACTGACTCCGAGGCAGATTTCACGAGACTTAAAAGCATCGTCGCATGTTTGAACGCACGTGGAGGGCTCACGAGTTCTAAACACAAATGTCTGAACGTTTCTAATTTGGGTTGGAGCACATGCATGTCGTACAAGTGTTACAACCTACATTCACAGGTATAATTTCAGTTCAATCTCACAAGAAGATACTCGGCGCGAAAAAAAAAAAAAAAAGAAAAGAAAGAAAAAACACGAGTGAAAACAATTCGAAATCCTCGCGGAGGAGGCTTCGAGCAAGTGATTGCTCGCGAGGTGGCGAGTTGCCGATTGGCCGCGAGCGGTTCGTTCGCGGTTCCGCATCGATCAACGTCGTCCTGCTCGGGCATCGGGACGCGGGAATGCAAGAGGAATCGGTGTCCATCGATAATAACCGTCCCACGATCGGCACCGCGACGTGAAAAGGTCTCTTTTACCCGCTAATAACGTCTTATTAGCACGGCCACGGTGACGTATGACGGATGACCGTAATAAGGCCCTTTACGTTTTAACGTGACAAATTGCGATCGCGCCTCGTTGTGTTGCCGGTTCGAACACCGCCTGTCGGTCTGGCTGCGTGTTCACCGACACGTCTCGTTCGCAGCCTCGGCGGAACAACGTGACGAAACCACACACACTCCGTTTAGAACACCTTTATCCCGTTTAATGCCTATCTTACTTATCTCACTTATCGCCGTGCCACCATATTCGCCTACGTTCGCGACTGGCCACGCTATTTTAGCGATGCTAAACCCGATAGGAATTAGCGCCACCGACATTCTCCGTTAATCGTTCCATTGTGTCGATCGGACGATCGTACGAGTCGGTTGGATTAGTCGGTTACTCGAGGAGATACGATCTCGTTACGAATGCAGGGGAAACGTTTGGCTTCGCGGGCGCATTGTGTCGTACGGACGTAGGAAGACGAAGTGTTCCTTGTCCTTGAGCGCTGGGCCGCTTTGTCGGAGTGTGATCTGGGTTAGGTGGTCGGCGAACCGACAGCGATCGGAAAATTGCTACCGCGCCCTCGCCTGGCCAGTGATTGCAAAATTGCTGGAAAAGACTCTCTGTAATAGGTATAGACGCGAGAGTGAAGTTTACAGGTATGAAAGAGAGCTCGTTATTGCTCCGAGAGCGTGTCGTGTTGCGTTGCGAGGCAAAGAAGCGAGGAGCGTGCGGCATTTGCTGTTGAAAGCGTACGCATTTTCCAACTGACTCGAAAAATCTTTCAACACCGTTTCGACAAATGCGACACGCGACAATTAGAAACGCGAGTGTTTTCAATCGGGAGGAAAGTTGCTCTTACAGCTGGTACAGCTTCAACTCCGCTAGGTGTATTCGACGCGAACGAAGATAAGCAGCAATTTCTCGAGAAACCTGTCGTCGATGAATTGATAGCCGCTATCCCAGCTAATAATCAAACCCCTATTGTCCGATCACGGTTAAGACACGCGGCAACTTTGTCAACGACACGAGTCATCCGCGCCAATGGCTCTCTCGACGCATAAATTCAATTGTCTAATCCTGGAAACAAAGAGCACGACGCTTTCGAATGTCTAAATGAAGCGCACGCGACGAGAAAAACGAGACTGGGCAGAAGGGGGAGGCGGGGAGGAGAAGAGGACGAGCATCAAACGAGTATATCGTTTCTAACGAATCGCCGGTGATAACTGACTGGAAACAAAGTTTCTCTCGGCGACTGGCTGTCCGCTCTTGGAATTACGAGGACACGCTAATGTTCGCGGCGTGATGAGGCCGACGGATCTCACGGTAGTAACCGTAACGAAGGGGACGAACGTAGAACGGGAACGGGTAGTCCACCAGCCGTAGAATCGAGCGGACGTACATAACTACGAGGCATCGAGTTCGAGCTCGAGAGGTTCACCTTTCGACCCATCGAAATGGCCGCGATCCACGAGAGATTACCCTCGAAACACCTGTCATCTAACGACCGAACTTTTCACAGCGTCGAGAGACAGAGAGAGAGAGAGAGAGAGAGAAACAGACTCGCCGTCATTTATCCCCCCGACGAAACGCGAACGACTTTCTAGCAATTACGGAAGCGAGTGTTAGACGTGGTCGTTGGAAATGTCTTCTTCATTGCGGTCGTAATCGGGATTCTTTTCCTTCTTCTTTTTTTTTTAATGTCAGGGTTGAGGGGAGAATCGGGTGAGAGGGTCATTTGGAATAATGGATACGTGTCACGGAACGGGACAGATGGAAAGTTCGAGCTTTCATCCATCGGACGGACGGCTTTCCAGAGCTTCGAATTTTATCGATTTTTTCTTTTTTCTTTTTTTGTCTGTTTGGAAATTTGGAATTTGTGATCTAATCGAAAAAATTGTGTTTCATTCGTGTCACACTATACTAATATTATATTATAGTAAAAATTTAAACATTTTCTGTTTCACTTTATGTACCTTATTTACAATTTTCCTCTTTTTTTTTCTTTCAAAGTATTTTTTAATATTCCAATGCGTGTTCAACGCTAAAAAAAAAGATTCAACAAAAAGAGAGAGTTATCTCTGAACGAACATACGCTTTGCAACTTCGCAATACAGTTTCAACAGAACAAGTTGGATAAAAACGTTCGTGTTAAGAGGCCTCTGAAAGTCCCTGAGAGAGACTTCTCTCGGCAAGATACGCCCGAGGAACGCGGCGGATGGAAGAACGTTTCCTCGAACGTTTGCCTTTCATTCTGTCTGAAACGTAGCGAAGGATCGGGCGAGCAAACGAATCGGTAGTGGAGTAACGTGTATATCCTTCGCGAGACATGCGAACGAATGGTCGCCTTAGCAGCCGTACCAGCGGAGATATACCCAGGTTACACAGTGTACGGTGACTAATGAACCTTTACAGTCACCTTTACGTCCTACTGCCGGGCGCAGCGTAACTGGCTGAGTTTATTGCCGATGCTAATTCACGAGTCCGAGCAATTAGAGGGTTCGACGGAAGCGGATCCTTTGAGAATCCCCCTCGTGCTCTTGTCGCCAGCCTGCCTTTCGGCCCCGATTGCCTGATCGTTTCGCCGCGTTCTATCGACTGCTCCCGATATCGAGCTACATGCAAAGTAACCGAAGCGATCGAGCTGCGAAACCGAACGTTCCTCGAACCAGCCGGAGAAGTTTTACACGTGGCAATTTCGTTCTCGTCGACGACGACGTGAATAAAGTTCGCGGACCAAGGTCCAATCACGCGATCCATCTTTTCGTTCCACGGAGAGACTATATTTTTTGGTGAATTTATTAAATTTTTTTTCGTTCTTGTTAATCTCAGTTGACAAACTTGAGATTAAATTGCTGACAAATAAGTGTATATATATATATATTATTAGATTATTATTATATATATTATATATATAATTATTATATATTATATATAATACAACTGTGAAATGAGTAATTCTACATGAATAAATACAATCAAATGCAAAGAATAAAACTTCGTTCGTGTAAATCACCATTTTCGAGGAAATCAGGTCTGAAAATTTGTCAAGTATACTTGAATGATAAAAGAGGCTTGGTAGGAGATTATTTCATCTGCTAAAGTAAGTGAAACTAAAATTTTTCCGTTCAAAGTCTCATTTTTCAGAAAACAGAGTTTGAATCCGTTTGATCAAAAATTTAGTATACGTGAGCTTGATGAAATCTTGAATTGAGTCCCGAGTCTCAAAAACGAAACGTTCTGTAAAAAAATTTTTATTACTACACTTTTGAGACTTATTTTCGCAGACAGAACCCTTTCCTGTTCATTATTCATTCAGAATTAACCAAATTCTGCTGAGTACAACCAGCTGATAAATTTCCAAATTTTCGATTTTCTCGGAAACAGAGCCTCAAATGAACAAAATTTACTTCTTATTTTTGATTTATTTTTTCATCCCCTCCTTGATTATATTTTCAAAGATCAAGACACTCTGTGTATATATAAATCATCATTATATCACGATTATGACGATATGTTAAATGATGGAATGAATAATAACGTGACGGATTATCACATGGCGACGTGTTGATAAAAAGAAACATTACTCTGCTACATAAACAAAAATTGTTATTACTCGAGAAAATGATGGCATGCAACACGGAGATATACGAATAGGAATGGAAAAGATGCGAGAGCAACAGTAGGTCGCGCAGGGGAAAAAACCGGTACACTGGTATCGCGTTCGCCTAATGACGGAGCATGTTGGTCATCGGGACGTACCGTGGCGCTTCGTCCGAAGAGATCGGTGACGAAGACGAACGGTGCAGGTGAACGTGCACCGACAAAAAGAAACACGTTCTCGCAGACAGAAATATTCATTCGACCAGTTACGACAACTTTGAGAAAGCTTTAATGTCTCTCGAGGATTGAAGAGGCATCCAACGATTTCGATTTTTTCCAAAACGAAAATGAAAACAAAGTTCTGCCCTCGATTTTAGGCTCGATTTTATCTCATTACTTTGACAAAAATACGATAATTGTAAGTGAAGATTCGCGGTCGGAACGTACGACGGAGAATCGACTTGACGCAAATTCCACGAGTCGTCTGACAAATATTAATTTCGTCCACGGCGTTCTCCCGATCGGATCGGCTGGCCCAATCTAAATAGAACGATCAAAACCGAGCCAATAATAAATACCGCGTAATTACACCGCATTATATACATCAACGCGCGACACGGTACGATAATTGCGCGTCATTACACGGTATCGCCGCGGTAATATATTATTAGGCCTGGTTGCGCGTAATGCGACGTACGATCGTACGGTGGCACGTTTCTAGAATATTTATACGGCCGATGGCCACCGTTAATTAAAGAAAGTGCCGTAAACGTTCGCCGTGTGCGCGTGCAACGCGCGGCAGAGGGTCGAAGCGGCCTTGGAGAAAAAGGAAGGTGAGGAGGAAAAACCACGAAAAGCGGACGACGATCGACAACCGGGGATCGGTTCGCGAAGGATCGAAGGATCCTTGGCAGGCTGTGATCCTTAGCAGGCATCGTCGGTGGAAAAAAAATGTCGTCGAAATGATCAATGCGTGGAAGGCTACGACGCGACGCGACGCGACGCGAGTAAAAGCGATAATGCCTTGGACCTCGCGGAGGCCTCGAGAACGTAAAAGTACGTTCGCCTACCTCCTTCCTACGGTGGGTAAAACGTGCGCGCAAACAACTGGCCAACGTCCACTTGCGTAGCTCGAGAGAAAGAGAGAGAGAGAGAGAGAGAGACGCAAAGAGAGAGTGCACACGCAGTCGATACACCAGATAGTGATTGATGATGATTAGCTGGCGATTTGCCGATAAGGGAATGTACCGCGCCAAGGTTCTGCGGGGCCGCGTGTGCTGTTGCCGCGCTATGATACAGCCCGTGATATTGGGCCCCGGCTGCTACACTCGTGTAAATTGCTGTACAATGAGCAATTACAATGAGCTACGCAACGAGCGTACGTTCCTTTCGACGATGCGAGATCGGTTTTTTCGTCTGCATTTCTCTCATTTTCTATGGAGATGCCTTCTGACATCATCCGGACGGTGGTTTTTTTTTTTATCACTGAAAGTGATTTTAGACGGGGTAACCCAGAAAATTGGGCTTCTTCATGCAACGAAAATTAGCGATTGGTTGATTTGAGTCACGTGATTCGTGAAGGGGCGTGGCGTAGACCTCGAGTAGGAGTGGCGTTGTCTGGTACTGAGCGATTCAAACGTTTGCATCTCAATAAAATTTTATGGCAAAAAGGCCGTCTTCATTTCCTAGTCAGAACAGTTGCTTCTGGGCCGAATCAGTAAGACGAATCGTACTGAGATACAAGTCGTGCAGTTTTTTTTTATTTGTTTCTCGGTAGTAGTAGAAAAATTTTTGTCAGTAAAAGGGGAGCAAATGAGAGAAAGTCAACGTCGTGGTCCATCAACAGGAAAAATAAGACGTAAAAATCGCGAAGAACAATTCGTGTCAGTTGAATTGAATTTATTAAACGATTGTATTACCATGTGATTAACTAATTCTAAAGGAGTGAGAGTAATAACTGATTCTAAACGTGATTCTAAATTCTAAAGGAGCAAGAGCAACGAAAGTTCTCCCTCGACGCCACGCTCGCCGAAATGTGTCTGACTCGATAACATCATATTCCACTTTGGCACCGCGCCACCGTCGAATCGGTTCGATTCCTCCTTTATTTCCTTATTAAGTCACAGGGAAGCGGTAACCACCGGAACGGTGGATTTACCGTGACTGGTTTTAACGCGAGTTTCCATCGGAAACAAGTCGCAGGTGCAGCGTGCAGAGGCAAACGTCGCCCGTGAACTACGACGCCGATACGGATCTACCGGCGTGACAATCTTTCGATAACAAGCAGAAACGTCCGTGGAATCGCGGAGGGTCGGCGAACGCGGTACATACCATATCGATTCGATATCTGTTACCTGCTCGCCCGTGATACGCGATGCGTTCTGATAAGGCGTATTGTTGTCGCACCTCTTCCGGCACCGATCGTCCTCGAGCATCGAGGGTTCGATAAGTTTTATCCGATCGATGCTCGCGCCGATTTCAGCTAATTCCCATGTAAATTGGCTGTCCGGTGTCCAGTGCTTTGCATAATATCTTCATACCTGTCTTCGGATGGCGCATGTGTATGTGTGTACGTGTATGTTTGTGTGTACTCTGTGCAACGGCGCAACTTGTTACGAAGCTTGTTGGAAGATATGCGCGAGCAACGAATACTCAAATTCTCTTTTACTGCTTTTCACTGGTGCCAAAGTTCTTTTCTTTTTACTTTTTTTTTTGTTAAAAACTTTTTAAACTGAGAATCTTTTCTTCATGTTCTGTCTCTTTTTTAATTAATTTTGAATAGAAAAGAATAGGTAGAAGGAACGAAAGAGTGCTCAAATTTTTTTGAGCTAGCGTACATTTGTTTCATTTTTTTTTTTTCTTTTTACTAGTCAGTAGTGTATATACATAAGTATTTGATTCATTTTGAATGATTTTCTAGGAGATGTACTCTTGTTTTATAGAAGATAGCATACTCCAAAAATTATTAAATTTCTTTTCATTAAACAAATGATACATCTTTCTTATATACATTCTTTCGTAATGCTCTTATAAACACGTATAAGTGACATAAATTAAACTTTGTGCAATACATTTTGTGTTATTGAAAAAGAAATTAAAAATTAAAAATATAGTAACGCATCAAAATGATACTATTAGTATTATATCTATTAGTTACAGCTATTAGATAATATCTATTAGCTCATTACAATTTTATAATTATTAGCTTTCTACTACATCATTTTCCTGTAATAAATTTTATTTTCAACTTACCAATACCTTCCCCAAATCGTTATACCGCCGCTTTCCATGGATCGACGACTCGGAAATTGTTGTTTCTTTCGTAAATCATGATGATCACGTAATGGAGGCCATTAGATCCGTCTAAATTGAACTTTTCTTTTCACCATTTTGTAAATATCACTCTTCACCATATTCATATATGTTTCTCTGCAAATTGCAAACGGCACAGCTCATGCTCTTGCTTTAATCGAGGTTTTGTTCGCGATTCTTTAAAAGACGTCGAACGTTCTTTAGATTTGTCGTAACTGCAGTTTTTTCTGCAATTTGTCTCGCAGTCGAGCTTGAATTCGACGCTACACGTATCACAACAAATAACTGTCCCGAGCTGTTACAAGCTTTTCTCTTTTTTCACAATTATCGGGATCTCTTAGTAAAACAATAAAACTGTTTCAGCTATTTTCATCGCAGAACAATGTTCTTCGTTTAATTTCATTATCGCGCTGATATTTCAGGATTTAACTTTTATCCGCGACCGATTTTTACAAATGTTAATACGCACTTAGCTGACTGTATTTCACGACGAATGTTACACTTCCGATAGCTCCCGTACGACTGAGGAGTGTAAATATTCGACTTGTCGAACTTGTCTGCGGCTACGGATTATAATGTTTACATTTTCGTTTTTGTACTCCTGATAAATTGCGTGCCTCGGTAATAACATTCGACATACACGTGGCAGGATAATCCACGTCCAAGGATATTGACGATGTGATAATCTGCGCATTCTCTCCAGTTTACGATACATAATAGAAGAAAAAAACTAGTTGTTCCGACTAGGAAACGAAGACGATTTTTTTGCCATAAAATTTTATCGATATGCAAACATTTGAATCGACACAAAACAAATTACAGGCGCGATCGCTCAGTAGATCTACCAGACAACGCCACTCCTACTCGAGGTCTACTCCACGCCTCCTCGCGAATCACGTGACCCAAATCAACCAATCGCTAATTTTCGTTGCATCAGCGTTGCACCTGAAGAGGCCCGACTTCCTAAAATCACTTTCAGTGATAATATAGAGCGTGCCACCTGTACAAATCTATTTCATTCAATTTTCATTTTAATCTCTTCGATACGTATGTACGTACAAGTTCCACGTTTTACTGTGTCTATTAGACATATTCAGCTCCACTCGCTCGCTAGATTATGTTATCGGTCGACTTCAAGCTTTATTCAACGCCGTTCTGGCGTAACGAATTTGCTCGGTGTGTTGGTGCTCGGTGATTCACGAGTACGCTCAGCTTCTCCTTCCGTCTTGCCTCGATTCACGGACGCGAACGCGAATCCCGAGTGTCCATCCAGTCTGTTAAACGCTCGCTGATACTGGCCGTTTCGCCCGAAGCTTCGTGATTTGCCAACGGAAGAAGGTGGCGCGTTCGGATGTTTCCCTCGGCACGTTCGCCGCCTCGGTATAATCAACGGATGATTTCTTATGAATAATTAATCGCGGGCGGTTGTCGGACGTTGTTACAACGGCGTGAATTAGCAAGCCGAGTATGTAATTGGCAGCTGCTTTAAATCACGCGACCAACTCTTCGCGACTTCGCTTACGAGACCTTCGTACGCGGCTCGAAATCAAAGTTTCTAATTTGATTGTTCACAGAGGATAGTGATTTAACACACTGTGCAGGCAGTGGAACTCTAGACGATTTGGTTAGCAAACGTGCTACGTAATTCGAAATTAAAGCGAACATGGTCGTGTTCAAAGTTCGTCGCAGGGTCCAAAGTTGGGTGGAATTTGGATTGCAAAGCAACGAATCAAGTCACTATGTCATTACGGACGAGGAAACTTTGAAAGAAACCTTTCCCTTCTCGAGGAAATGAAAATCTTTTTAAAGACAACTTGAGAAGAAAGGAAAAAATTGTATTTTATTTAAATTATTCTTTTTAAGTCACTGTCACTAGACGACATTCTTTATAGGTACCCTTGTTACTTTCTATGTTTGAGAAAGAATCTTAAAAAAGTGTTTTAATGCAGCAGTTTCAATTGTATCGTAAAATACACATTCTAAAAATTTGATTCTCTACTGAGAATTAAAAATTAAAAAGTATCCTGAGATTTTTGAAAAAGACTGTAAAGTTTCGTGTCTTCCCTTCGACAATTGCCAGAGACAAAGAATTCTTCAAAACAAAAATAATAATAATAATAATAATTTATTATATATACAATGGAAAAGCATGTTTCTGCTTATCAGATGTTGGACTCGCGTCCACCTGTAACATTCGAACAAAAGATTACAGTAAAATACGCGTCCAAATCCCAAAGACCGTGGTTCAAAGCCCCGCTTACGCAACATTCGCGACAAGAAACCGAGAAAAAGCGGCATCGAGATCAACCCGGCGTCCGAGACGTTCGCACGAGTGAGTCGTAAAACTTTCTCACCGAAGAGGCGCGTGAAGCGAAGCGGTCTGGATCTGCTCTCGAGAGAGGCAAAAGGACGGCGAGAAGGAGACGAGAGGAAGAGAAGGATGTGTCCGTGTCAGCAGGATGCAAGCAGGATCCGCGGAGCGCGAACGAGGCGGCGCGGCGTGAGCGTCGTCCGGGACGCTCGAGATATTTAGCGGCGATCGGAAACAACAAGCTGCCGTCTAATCACCGATCGACTACCGTGGCGGTCCCTGCAACCGCCGTTGATAGGCCCCTGGCCGGCATCGTGAACGTGTGAGCGTGCACCGCGCTCGGATCACGCTAACTAGCCTCGCCAGACCACACAGCGGTCACACCGCGCTCCTTCAACCGAGCGATTCGACTCCCGCGCCCGTGGATCCTGCCGTTTGCTCCTCTCCTGCGGTTTCCCTGGTTTACGCGCGCCCCGAGCGTGTTCCACTCGCTACTTTCGCTTTTATCTTGCCGCGCGCTCGCAAACTAGAGATTAGTTGGACTCCAGGAGATGGGAGGATACTACGACCTACAAATGCGAGGGATGCATCCCTGGGCGGTAATTGCGAGAATTACTTTATGGGGCTGAGATTTGCCAAAATGGCATACATTTTGACCGAAAACCAGACGTGATCGCGTGATGTGCAGTCTAACAGTGTCGCCTACTCAGCTCTCGCGTACACTGTTTTTATATATTCACTCAATCTCTGTATTATTATTATTATTGTTGTTGTTATTATATATACATCTTTATTAATGTAAAATAAAGGCCTTTAAAACACTAAAGATATCGAACACATTAGAGCGATGTGAATTAAATATTAATTGCGTGGTATGTAACAACCTCTGAGTAATCGTACGGATCTGCGTCGATCGAACGTCACACCTGGGAAGAGTGTTCCTGGGATTTCTGCTTTTAGCAAGAATATTGAAAAGCTTCCGAAGAGAGGAGGATTTGAAACTAGTGAAATTCACGTCTGAAAAATTCATGACTTCTCCTGGTGTCTATATATAGGTGGAATCCTAGGTTGGTATTAGTACGTGGCTCTCGCATAAGTCAAAGTTTCGTTTCGTGGCTGGTCGCTGCACAACTGCAGATAGGCGTAATATCTTACGTCGAGGTCAAGGCGAGTGCGTCAGGCTCGTTCACAGCTGGCACACGTGCTGATATTAAACGCCACGACGATGCATCAGTGGTGGAAAATAATCTGTACCGCGAGGAAGACACTCTCGTCCAATAGCTGAGCAGCCACGTTCGTGAAGGATAATCTGCAAACTTCGACAATCACGATTGCCCTTATCGTTTACGATTATCACACGTTTACGGGCAATTAATTGGGATAAGAGTCGCGACGCAGGAAAATAATATACGTAGTGCCGGAAAAGAAGATGAGAATAATTCTTAAAAGAATTTTTAAAGAAAAATCCTACAAAAATAAACATTTTCGTCCCCTAGGTCGCTTTCTTGATAAATTTTATCTTTCGCACTGGCTGACCAGTTGTAAATTCCTCTCTCTCTTTGCAGATGTCGAATTTAAAGTTCTTAACTTATTCAAAATCCTGGTAATCTGTCTTTTTTTTTTTTAAATACAAATAATAATATCTCCTCGACAGCTTGCCCGAGAGAAAATAAATGTGTTGACACGTATGCATGTTTTCACTTGCGCTCGGCTATCAATAATCCAAATTCTCTTGCGCAACGCATCTCGTTTACGATCGCGAAAAAACCAGATTCGAATGTCCATTTAATATCGTCGATACGTATTACTCTCGATCTGGATGATGTATTAAATCGAACAGATATCGAGTCGGATATCGGTTGTCTATTATTAGAAGCTGACACGTCCACTCTGTTAAAACATTACTCGTTATTATTCCCCGTCGAGTGCAGCTTGCAACGAAGAAAGTTGATAGAGTCCCGTCGTGTCAACAATTTTAAGAAACAGAGACAACTCGTCGTAATTCTTTCTTTCTTTTTTTTTATAAAATATTTCGTATCCCTAATTATTGTACTTTCTAATTACTTTGTATATTTCTTTACCCTTAAATTCCATCGATCACTTTGAGCACTTTTCACGTCGACGAACGTTAGAAGCGAATTCGCGTCGTCCGGAGACAAAAGCGAGCGTTCGAGGGCAATTCATTAAAGATTTATTTATGAATGCCTGGCAAGGGCTCGGCATCCGCGTCCACGGTTCCCCTTGTCGGCCCGTATTATCGTCGCGGACGAGTTTTATATCGACCGGCGAAGGTGTGTCATTGTGCGTTTCGCGCCGCGCAATTTGCTCCACTTTTTTCCCTTCTTCTTTCTAATTCGGCCTGCGTCGCGTGGCGAACAACGAACAGAGAAAGAGAGTGAGCGAGTGAGTAAATCAAAGACAGAGAGAGAGAGAGGGAGAGAGAGGGAGGGAGGGAGAGACGTAAGCGTGACACGTGAAAACGGTTTTCTCCGCGTAAACAGGCGCGCCGATTCGCGCCTGAGATGACAAGGCGAGAGAGCCGATCGAACGTTTCGTTCGACAGCATCAAAGGATGAACACGCCTCGCGTGTGGATAATCGAGCGAAATCGAGCTTTAAATGTACCACGTATGCATGAGTACGTATCCGAGCAATGATAATACGGTGTACAGTCGAATAGAAATCAGCTGTTGTATAATAGAAGATTGCAGATTCTAGCGTCGAAAGAAATCGAACAAAGAGGATGGTGAGCAGCGATGACTCGCCTCTGGTGAAAGTTTTTGGATTGTTTATACTTGATACGTTACACGCGTAACGATAATTGTACAAAATATCGTCAAAATCTGCTACAGAACTCGTTACGGTCGAAGATTCCTGGAATCAAAAAATGTGTCTTCGATCGTTTTTCTTCGGTATTGTCTCCTTTATTAATTGTCTGGTTAAACTGCAGTGGCAATGAAAGCCACTTTCAAGCAGCGATTTCTGCAAGGAACGCGACGTTTCATCGCGTATTGTCACGTTGCTGATAATAAATAGACACCGAGAGACGTGAAGATTAAGTTAAATTGATTAATATCGCATTTCAGTCACGTCTAAATTAATAGCCATCGTATTTCTTAAAATTTTACGCGCCGACGAAGCGCCAGACAACATTCTCAATGTCGCGGTTGTTTCTCGAAGGAATTGGCGTAGGTCATTGCTCGCGTACGAACGGCGGCGTCCGCGTCAGCGTAAAAGAGACGGCAAGCGGTAGAAACGAGGCGTGGGACGTCACGTGTGGGTGACGTACGTGCGAACCAGGACACGGGTCTGTGTCACCGGGTATTCAGATTGTCCTGTTGCCAATAACGAGGACTCGGGTTGAAAGACAGCGGCGGACGTCATGCACGCGTGACAAATTACCGTCACCGACTCACTAATCCCATTTCTCTGCATCGCTGTTGGATCGCGGCCTCAGCCGCCTCGAGATGTTACACAATCTGGCCGAGACTATCAAGCGAGATATATCGGTCACTGCGTCGTTCAGCCCTCGATTTCATTCGAGAGGTGAAAAAAAAAAAAAAGAAAAAAAGAGAAGGCGTTTGTCTGCTAAGTGGCACACGTGTGTCGATTCTTGAAAATAATCAGCGTTCCGATCGATCCAACAGAACCGCAGAAATTTGTTCAATATCGCTCGAGAGACAGAAAGATTCTCCACGTTTTGAAAGAGAATCGTATCTTCCGCAAGTTCCTTGTCGTAAAATCGAAAGGAGAGGTGTGACATATTTTTTGTCCCGCCTAATTTCTAAAATCTCTAAAATCCTGATGCCCAGCATCTGTGACGTATAATTCTTATTATTCAAAAAGTGGAGAAAGCCTTAAAAGGCCATTAACTTTTAAACAAGCTTCCAAAAAACAAGACATGTAAGAAAGAAACAAATTTAAAAAAAAGTTCTTAATTTAAAAATTAAGTTTAATCAGAAATTTTCATTTAAAGAAATGCAAAAAGATTCTTTCTCATTCTCAAGTTGCCGCCCTGTGGGACGTTGGGAACCACGGTTCTGATGAAAGGTTATCGCAGCTTCTCGACCCAGCGACACACTCTGAAACTTCCGAAAGTCTCGGGCGTCTTACCAAACACACTTGTTGCGAGCGATTTAAATTTTAGATGAACAAACGACGGGGAACAACGGGAGTGAAACTCGCGCGCGGTTTAACGCGGAACCGCGTTACACGAGGCAAGATTGATCGAAGACCCGGGCTAAATCCGCTCGACGTACTCGCCACTTTCCTGCTGCTTTTCCCTGCATTCCGTTCCGTTGTCGCATCGGCATATAAATCAGGCGTGGTTCGACGCGGATCTATCAAGCGATCGCGGCACGAGCTAGGAAGAGAACGGGCCCCGTGACAGATTAATCTCGAAGTGCAACGCGTGCAGCCTATCGTGCGCGTACGCTTCGCCGCATAATTCATTATTTTTTCCCCGTCTCTCGCTGTCCGCGTGTTCTCGCGTCCCGTCAGGACCCCGGTTTCTAGAAATCGAGAGGACCGATTTCATCGATTTCTCGATTTTTCTCTTCCTCTTTCTCTTCTCCTTCTTCGTCGTTTTCTCTTTTTCTCGTGCTTCTATTTTTATTGTCTACACCATGGGGGTTTGGCCAATTGGCTAACGAAGATTTGTCAAATTTTAGTACGTTTATTTGCGTACTTCTTTATCAGTTCAATATAACCTGTATTATTTGTGGAGGATACTGAAACAATGTTTATAATGACAATAACGATATTTTAGATTGATTGAAAAATATATTTATGTTAATGAAAAAAATATGAAAATTTTTGATGAAAACATCGAGGACGCTTGTTTTTTGATATCTTTGTAGTGGCAATATAAATAAGTAAGAATATTTTCCAGATGCTCGTTTAAAATTTTCATGTGTTTCACATGGGAAAAAAATCTGTTCGCAAATACAAGTACACCCCTTATTAAATGGAATATCACGAACAGTGCGCGTTCATGAAGTGCTGAATATTTTTTTCTTTTTTTTTTTTTAGGCAAGTGCAGTTTATAAAAAACTAGTAAAGATAAATTTTTCCTTGAGTTGTATATCTGATTGCACGTTCGCTGACATCAACTGAGTATCAAATATGCCAACCGTCTGAAATAAAAAATATTTCGTTGGCTCTTGGATATTATTCGTACTCCAACATTAAATTTAAAAAACAAAGCATAATTGTTCAAACTTAAAATTATTCAAATAATAAAATTCTCAATTATTCCAATTTTGGTTATAATGAGGTCTAAGGGCCACTGCATAACTGTATAACTGTAATTTTTTTATTTGAATAATTTTAACCTAAACCACGAATAATTATACTTTTTTTTAAATCTAATGTTCGAGTACGAATAATATCCAAAGAGCCAACGAAATATTTTGTTGAACAGACCCGGTTTAAACAGTGACTCTGCCGATATATCCAAGGCGACACAGACCGATACATCTGGTATTATCCCAAGTCGCGGTTAGACTTTCCAGATCGTAGCGAGTAGAGCAATCGCGTTCGTTATACAACAGCGGGGCTGGGACGGGACTGGATTTCGTCAAACGTTCGCAACCGGTCGCGAGTCATACGCGATCCGATATGGTTAATCGTATCGGCCGCACGAGGATGAAGCAATCGCGCCCCGCAATGGGCATAATTAGCATTAAATGTGTTATTACTCGCGTATTTCGGACAGCCGTGCACCTGGTCCGCACCGGCGTTTCGTTGAAACTCTCTTTCGAACAGAGTGGTGGTTATCGCGCGTCTTATCGATGCTACCCGTGGCTAACGCGCCGTTTAACGGAACCGTGGTTTTAACAGCACGTGTGCCACGTTGTCGAAATGTCTGGCGTTTCTATTCTTTTTTCTTTTTTCTTTCTGCGTGAGAACGACTGCCTTCGAACGCAATTGACACCGGTGTTTCAATGTCGCGCGTTTAATGAGTTATCAAGAAGCGTCAAAAGGGATCGTCGTCGCAATAAGTCGGCCAACTTTCTCGCGCAGGATGCTTTTTGCGTCCGTTCGGACTAATTAACGAGAAGTAGAAACAAAAGATGACTTCGTTAGAAGGAATTCGTGTGAACGCAAAGAGTTTCTCAACAGAAACGCCTGCCTCGCGTCGCAATCGGAATATTTCTCGAACGATTGCGCGTTAAATGAAAAAAAAAAAAAAACAATTCTGCTCATAAAAAAAGTACTAAAAATCAGACTTTCCACTGTTGAGAAACTACTACTTTTATCACTTGGATTGGTCTTGGCGCAAAACTAATCACCCTTGCGTGGCTTAAATAATAATAATGCACGTGGGTGAGCCGACAATATGGGAAACTACCGGCGATTCCTTTCGCAGTTTCCATCGTGCGTACGTTCGACACGAGTATTTATTTTATTCCCGATTTCCTAGACAGCGACGACACTTGGCTCGCGTTTCATTATCGGACGTCCAGCCGGAGACGATAATCAGCTGATAAAAAACGATTTGTCAACGGCTGGAAACAGGTCGCCGCGATCGTTTGTTCCGTTGCGCTGAATTTTTCAGCGACTAATTACCAGCAACAATGCGCTCTCGCCGCGAGATCACGTTCGGATAACTTTGTCGGTGAATTCTGAACACGTTGCTCAATTGATTCCGTGGCTCCTTCGCGCTCCTTCGTTTCTCAACAAACAGGCCGTGCGTTCGTTCAGACGTCCGCGTGCAACGCAACTAACTAAACGACGAGTTAAACAGGGAACGTATACGTACTCGTTGTTTTTTTTCTTTCCTTTTTTTTTTTTGTCTTCCTCGACAGAGATGCGATCCACAGATGCGTGTATCGTTCAACTTCTTTCTCCGTTGACATTTGTTTGCGTAACGCGTTCGGTTTTATATTAATGGTAATTGAAATTGCTCCAACCTTCCGTTACCGGGAGCCACGCACGCTCAAATGATTGCCCAACGATGCAGCACGCGCACGTGTTTATCTAAGCTGCGAATCATTTTTTGCACGAACATTTTCAATAACTTCCCAATTATTGGGAAGGAGTTCGTATTATTGAAAGGATCCGAGTGAAAGTCTCCGATGGACGGATCGACCTCCTCGAAATATGGATTTTGCTCGATCATCGGTGGTAAGGGTTATTCTCGAAACGAAACACGTTTCGCAATTGTACGAGAATTCCACGCTCGGACGTTTCAACGACGACGAAGAAATCAAGGGGGCGGCGGACAAACAATGATTTGTGATTCTTTCGCGTATTCTATTCGAAGAATTAAACGACCGAAGCCCGTTCCTTTTAATCCAAAGTGGGACAGTTTTTTCTGACGTACGCGTGACGTTTCCACCGTGCGCCGCTAGATCCGCAAAATAGCAGGATCCTTTTATGCGCGGGCACGCGTTCGAATAAAACGAGCCCATTCGACGCACGTACCGAGATCTTGCAAACAGCGAGTGCAGCTTTTATGTAAACGCGCGTCTCGCCTGCGTTAATCGCGTGCTAATTCCGTTGTTCGAGGCATTGTGCATTTCAAAAAAAGCAGTCGCGGCCTCGCCGTGTTTTCTTTTCTCTCGTTTTTTTTTTTTCCTATCCGAGTTGAAACGTGTCTGAAAGCAGACACGCGCGCAGAGCGAAGTGAAATTGAAAATCCGGGCGAGAAAATAGAACGAGACAAAGATAAAGAGGAAATACGCGGTGAAGTTTCTGAATTTCTCGTAGAAATATTAATTCTCACCGGGCCATTTTTTTTTTTTTTTGGGAGGGGGAACTATTAGGTTGGTCAGAAGGTAACTTTGTTCTTTCGTGGGCGAATTTTTCGCGAGAGACAGATTTTTGTTATCTTTCGGGTAACTTTATAATTCTTCACGTGAGATACTTTTTTATCCCAGTTTGCATAGTGTTTTTTTTCCTTTTCGGAGGTATGTTCCTCTTCAATTTTTTTTTCAAGTTTATTTAAATTTCAAGTATATTTAAAATTTACGTCACATTTTAAGACGTAATACACGGGAAAAAACGCAATTACTTTTTGGTCAATCCAATACAACAGTTTAGAGTCACTTCGTCACTCACTTGTTCAATTGGATTTTATTATTAATCTCTATCACGACAAAAAAAGGTAAAGTACAAATTAAAGTTATAAATTACGTGACGTAAGTCACGACCATCATCATGAGGGTTAATCATTCTGAAAGTTACATGACGTTGATATTCTTGTTTGTCCAATTTCTCAGAGTGTTGCTTGTCGATCATATTCTTTTTCTTGTGACATTTTAAGTTTTTAGAAAAAAGAGGAATATTCCTAATCCTTCTGTCTGGGAAGTGGAAGGGCGAGGAGCCCGGGTCGAGTCTAAAAGAGACGGCAGCGGTTATATCGTCACGCGCGTGCGCCAGGCAACGCGAAATTAATAATCCGTCGTTTCTTATGCCTCGTTATCGCGCATCGTCACGTCTTTATAACGCGGCCGGGGCTCGTACGTCAGATGGTATCGTCGTATCTCGTACGGGGCTAGCAGCTAGTAAAGTAAGTGCGAGTAAGTATAAACTACCGCGCTGAGCCACCACCCTCGATGTTCCGCCCCAGCGGAGAGATAACATCTTCGTGCATACTCTCCGTGTCTCTCTCTCTCTCTCTTTCTCTTTCTCTTTCTCTCGCGACCTCCTCTTCCCTTCCACGCAACCCTTTTGCTCACCTACCGTCCTCGTCGATCGGCCGCGGGCCGATTCCCTACGATCGGCTACTTCAGTAGCTGCACCATCTGCCCTCCATAAATCCTCGTTCGCCGTCTATACTCTGCCGATATTCTTCCCACCCGATTCCTCCTCTCTTCCTTTCGCGTTCCCCAATCCCCCAGTGAAATTAATTTGCACGGAATTCGTAAAGATTTCATACGCGGATCCGCGGTGGACTTGCGTTTTGCGACGTGGGATATAAATGGGAATTGAACCTTCTATAAAATGAAGTACATGGTAGTTATAATATTTGGGAAGAACAAAGGCAGAGATATCACTTTTCTAAGATTAACTTTTATAACGAGCAGAGAGTGCGAGTTTATTGCACGTTTAAAAATTATTACTCGACTGTTTTGCGAGCACTCGTGGAAATTCGTATTTTTGTCCGTGCGATCGAAGAACGATTGTTGATAATAAATAATACGCGCGTTGTACGTATTTTAGCGTCCTTAACCGTTTTAATATCATGCAGTGCTGTTCAGATTTCGAGTACAGCGATATTTAATTTACAATGCGCTCGATTCACATCGAAGCTTCCTCTCCCGATTACTTTCTTTTCAATTAAACCCAAACCACGAGCATGAGTAGCCAGTTTTTGCTTGGCATTTTTTAAATAGCCCCTAATGCCACTGAAACGGTCGAATTTTCCACAAACGCGTCCATCGCAAATTGATTCCGATATTTCCCGATCTATCCCTCGAAGAAAACTTGCAAGCAGAAGTTACGTCCGATACCTGTCGCACCAGCAGTCCCCGATACCATCGACAGCCAACCGGCGTTCCCACTCTAGTTCCTCCTTAAATGTCTCTCCCGCGGAGCATCGGCAAAAGCATTAATAATTGCAGCGCGGGGCTTCAAACAAACCGATCCTCGAACGCGTCGATCGGCGGGACGAGCTCGTATACGAGCCACCGCGTGGGAGAGTAGAGTCCGGTTCATCGTTTGCCTGCGTCGCTTCTTCCTCTTCTTCTTCTTCTTCTTCTTCTTCTTCTTCTTCTTCTCCTCTTCCTTCTCCTCTTTTCTTCCTGCTCCTATGTCCTATGGGAACGAACCTACCGAAGGGATCCGTGCTCTCGCGCGAACCGCGCAATATATTGCCATTTGTTCCGGCCGCTATAAGGCAATATGTTTGTCAGTATCGCGGAATCGAACGCGAGCCCTCGAACCTCCTTCCCGACCAGAGAGCGCAGCCTCTCTCTGGTAGAGAGTTGATCTTGACCGTTATTTCTCGGGTGCATATGGTCTCGGGCTGCCGATACCACCTCGCGATATCTTGCCAAACGCGATATCCGCGAACGCCTCTCTTTCTCTCTCTCTCGCAATCGATAAGTCTTACACGAAGAACCTTCCACTTCTTCTTCTTCTTGTTCGTCTTCTTCCTCCTTCCCGTCTTAGGTTTGTTATTCATTTGTTGCCCGTACATCTTCCGCCAATCGCCGCGCCAGCTGAACAGCCGAGTTCGAGCTAACGATCTCGGGCCTGCTCCTTCGCTATCGATGCATCGAACGGGCCACGGGGCGATCGCCGATCGTTACTCAGCCCGCCGGGTATCACCGCCGGATAAATTTTCGTCGTTGTGTGCAGTCTAGTTTCCCCGCTTGAATTCGTTCCTCTGACGAATGTTTTTCTTTCGAAACGAAAAATCGGCGTCTCGACTATTCCCAGGACGAGCGAAGGAAGGCTCCGAAGAGAAATTGCGGAACGTAGGTCATCTCTCCAATTTCAGAAAATTGTTTGTTGCACGCTCGCGCGGTGATGTATTCCGCAATCTATGTGTTAGCGCGAGAATATATCTGACATTCCCGAGCGCTTAGTCGTGGTTCAGACAGTCGGTCTTTGGCAATTTAACTATGTGGGTTCGCTGTATCAAGGACCCCCAAGTGTCCGTCGAGTCAAGGAAACAAATCGGTTTTTTTAGATAACCAAACCACCTTGAACCACCGAGAAACGAAGGTTTGGGGCGTCTTAATGATTTGAGTCGTTTTCTTTGGATTTGAAACGATTGGCATTGACGAGCATGAAGTAAACAGGCTCCCGAGCGAACAAGAGCGCAGTCTCCGTCATTAAACGAGAGTTTTTTCCGTCATTGATCAAGCAGTGAAGAACAGTAGCCTCCGAGTTAGTCGAAATCAAATCGATTCTCATACAGTTGCGCTGCAATAAACGTAAAAGTGCAGCTGTCAAGTCAGCAACGTGCAAAAAAGCATTATTATTCTTTTTCTTCCTTCTTTATTTTCAAAATGTCTGTGCTTGAAAGATACCACATGGGTGCCGCGGCTATAAAGATAGACACGTGTACGAACTTGTTCGTGGTTCAACGTTGCGCGTTCCACGAATCTCGTTCGAAACGTAAGCGGTGGTCGTTGATCCTTCGTGTCGTGGCATTTTCGATAATCGCGAGGATGGAATTGCGCAGCGACGCCGAGAGGGTCGAGGGTCACGAACCTTTCCGCGCGTTCGAGTAAATTTACTGCCCGGCCCGTTGCACCGCGCCGCGAAGGAAGAGGTGGGAGGGGAGGGAGGGGAGATTAAATGGCGGCGGTGAATTAAGTAGTAAAGGAGTATCGACTGCGAAATCAGACGCACGATCGCGACTCGCGGCTTTCGTTACGTCTCTGCGGTCCATCGCAGAGAGTGTCGCGAGTCCCATCGAGTAATTGTCGGCTCGCTTGGCCAACACGGCTTGGCTGTTATTTTAAGTTACTTCTACCTGGTGTTATAATAGCGTCATTTCGACACGACGTTTGTTCGTACGAAGAGGAAAAATGAAACAAGAATCGACAGAGAGTCGCGTGCAAATGGAAGATTCTCGTTATACGCGCGTTTGTCGATATTGCTTAATCGTTGTCAGAGACAAATAGAGACCGATTGTGAACAAACGACAGTTGCGTGATTCATGAATAGGATTCTTTTTAATAAATATATCACGAGAAACCGCAACAACTACTATTTATTATCACTGACAGTGATTTTAGCGGGGGTAACCCAGAAAATCGGGCCTCTTTAGGTGCAACGCTGATGCAACGAAAATTAGCGATTGGTTGATTCGGGTCACGTGATTCGCGAGGGGGCGTGGTGTAGATCTCGAGTAGGAGTGGCGTTGTCGCGCCTGTAATTTGTTTTGTATCGATTCAAATGTTTGCATGTTGATAAAATTTTATGCAAAAAGAGTCGTCTTCATTTTCTAGTCAGGAAACAGTTGCTTCTGGGCCTTTCAGTGAGACGAATCGTACTGGGGTACAAGTCGTGCAGTTTTTTCAATTTAATTTTAATTTTAACCAATGAGATTATAATATATTTTAGCTATTCTATTTTTTTCTTCCTTCTTTTGCAATCAACGTTGCCGCTGTTAGGCTCGTTTTAAAAACGAGCCACAGTTCGTCTCTCGGTCCTAGCGAAACGATTAATTTCTCCGCGCGTTTTTCCGTAGTCGAGCAGAAAAAAAATGAAATTCCTGCACGCGGAACGATCGCAAGGTCCTCGACAACTGAAACTTCCTCTCTTAAAATGTTTTAAAATGTATCGCGTATCTCCTCCGTGGAGCCATAAACTTCGAAGCACTACGTGTTCCCCATGAAGAACAGATTTTCTCTCGCGGGACTCGGAAACGTCTCTACTTCGATCGCGGAACACGACGTTCGTCAACCGATCCACCAGCGAAAGAAAGCATCGAAGAAACATACACGGCGATACTAATCGCGGCAGCACGCTGTCCACTATAAACAGCGAAATAATATCGGGCGAGCAGGTTGTCAGAACGCGCGAGGACACGACGACGAAGATCGTGCGTACGATCGTAGAAATCTCGCGTGCTCTGCCGATCGACGATGGAATTCCAGCGGTTTCTTCCCTCTGTCGGGACAAAAATCAAACGTCCACGGGGACGATCGTGAATTACGGTGAATTATCATAACGTTAAACGGTAAGCGTGGGCCGTTTCTTCCCCTCCCCGCTTTCCATTCGATTTCCATTCTACGCGTCCATTACGTTCGATAATCATCGACACGATTGTTCGAATGTGACCGCGGTATTAAACGACACCGGAGTCGACCGTTTCTAGACAGTGGCGACGAAACTAGCCTGACAGCTTTCGGGAAAGCATCCTGCTCCTCGCGGACATACCGTCGCCGTCCCGATACCATCTCTACGCCGCGTTCTTTCCTCTCGTGGAAATAACACTGCCCTTCTCGTCTACGATACTATACAGTTGCACAGTTGCAAGACATTTTTCTTGTGGTCTTTTCTAAAAAAAGAAATCAGATATTTCGGGAAGTATGAAAAATCGCTAACAAATTAACATTTCCGAAACAGTGGAAAGGGTGCAATTGTCGTTTAGAAACAGAATAAATCAGTGTATTGACACCACCTTGATCGAAACATCATAAATAAGTATAGGACGGAGAAGCCTCATTATTTAGAATTTTTTCCAAAAGATTTCTTGAAAGCGCAACCTGGACAAAATTTCTAGCCTCCCTCCCCTCTCTCTCGTAAGTTTTATTTGAAACATTTTTTTCTATATATACATTCCAAAAGAGGAGTACTTTGAAGGCAACATCGTAAATTTGGATAAACAGCCAACTTCTTGGTTCCCCGTTTTCGTTTCAATGGACATGCCTCGCGCGCGCCGCTAATGGAATTCTTCGTTTGTTAAATCGATCGGGAGACGGCGAGTGTGATTCTCTGACGTCGTTTCGCCGGGATAATGGAAATTGCGCAAGAGGCGCGATTATCATTTGCAATGGCAGTCGCGCTGTCGCATGAAATTACAAGCGGTGGACGAACCTGGGGGATTGATAAATGCAAGGACAAATGACAGAGCAGCGGCGGAGATGTGAAAGAGACGCGCGTGTGAATACTTGAAATATTCTGTCTTTCACAGACAGGTTCTGTCGAAAAATGTTCGATTATTCAATGAATGTTTAACGTGACACAGTCCACGTGTAAGTCTCGTCGTTGATCAATCAATTTTCCAAATTGAATCTACTCGCTCGAGCGGACGAGTTCCCATTATATGAAAGGAATGAACGAACGATCCGTACTAGAAACTAACAATGCCCCTCTCATCAGGATATTTATCCGTTTCCAATATCGAGCGCGACGTAAAAATAGCAGAGTATCAGGAATCGCGAAGCAAGCGGACTCAAAATATCCGGTGAAAACCGAGAGATGCTGCTTTTTTCTCTTTCAGATCGATCCCTCTCGTTTAATCCGCGAGATGTACCAACAATGAGCTTCTGGAACTGCTGAATCGCTTGAAACTGAAATCGTAGACACGATGACCCAGTTCTTTTCCAGTGGAAACGCGTACATGCGATAGTAACAGTGAGAGAAATACGTCGAGTCAGCGTTTGCCATTGACCAGCGCAAGGATCGCGAGAGCAGGAGATGCAAGAAGAAGGAAAGAAAATAAACTACTGAAAACTTCTTATAAGTCACATCGTTTAAAAATGAGGATCTCTCGCTTTTGGCGACAATTTAGGACTGAGAAATTCGTTCGAAATTACTCGATCAACTCGATCAAATTACTGAGAAGATACATAGAAGGACAATTTAATAATACAATTTGAGTGCAGTTAAGAATAAAGTGACTATGAAAAGTATCCGTGCACTCTTGAATTTATCAGTAATCTCCAGAATTTACATGTAATCAATTAGATTCGTCTACGTCAAATTTCATATCATGTATAAAATACTTTATTGTGACTACAAAAATGAAACATAAACTTGGAAAATAAAGGTATGTGCAAATACTTATAATACTTTTAATAGTCGCTACATCTAAAGAAAGGATCGGCTAGTTCTGTGAAAAATGTACAGTCATCCAAAAATCACGTGGCGTCACAGTGGAGTCGCTGTAGAGTCGGTGTAGTGTGAAAAAAAAACCGTGGATATTTACGACGACGGTGGTGGACGAGTCAATCGTTTCCGGTGCATCGAAACTGCGAGAATAAGTAGAGCTGCGCTATCAGATCGGAGCGCGAATTGGACAGAGAGACGGCCGGTGCATGTACACGAGGTGCATATATATATATATATATATGAGAGAGAGAGAGAGAGAGAGCAGAGGCAACAGAGGCGAAACGTAGAGAGGATCGTGGCTGGCTAATCCGCGGGGGCGAGCAGAGATGCACAGATTGGCGCATAGCGAGGCGATTCGCGGGACGCCTGCAGGTGAAGCCGATGCAACCGGCGGAAAGAACGAGATCGAGAGCCGATAGACGACGAGGTCGCGCGGGAATCCTTAACAAGGACTCAAATGTCACTTCTGGGTCTGACCCTGGAAAACTGCTCTAACGACCGGCCCCGATTTTTTACGGTATTTCGATGCAACAGCCACGAGACCAACCGGGGGATCGGTATTCCATCTTCTCGGCCAATTTCATCCTCGCCGAGCGAACTATCATTTTCACCTTCTGTCTTTGCTGTATCTCCGTTCGTCGTTCTTTAGGTAAAAAGAAGCGCCTCGAGTTTTGAATATTGTACATAATTTTTTTGACAAGAAGTTACCATTTCTTTTTTTTTTTTTAAAGAAAGTTAAATTAATAATTATCACGAAGAGAATTTTATCGTATATTTTTCTTTCTCTGAAAAGCTACAGATTTGGTAGTTTCTTTTTTCTTTTTGTCTGTGTAAAATATAAACTTGTCTCGGTAGAAGACAGACAGAAGAGACAAATTGAGACACTTGTTCTCGCCGGTTTCGTAGGTAGAAAATGTGAGCAATGCACCTGCAAATCTTTGCACGAACAGCATTTATATACCTGTTGGCTCGTGAGACGCGTTATCACGATCTAAGAAAGGGACGTGGTCTTAAATTTTTCGGGGGACACCGCTCGTTTACGTGTACGTGACCAACATCGGACTTCTTTTTTTTTTTTTTTTTTTTATAGAAGAATGCTCGACACTTACCACTTTCCGTGAGAATGAATTTGAGAATTTGCTGTTTAAAAAGACTCACCTGAAACAGGAAAGAAATACAGTTGCGTTAGAAAAAATATGTCAGCGTAAGTTAAGAAGAGCGATAAGACAAAATTCTTGTTCCCTGTATCGTATCACGGGGAGATAATTTTTTAAATATTTCATTTCAAGATCCCGCAGCCTGCAACCTATGGGAAATTGGTAGTTGGCGTATTGGAAAGTACAAATCTTCTGTATTCGAGATCTTTATGTTTAAATTACTAGCTGGAACCTACAGTTCCCACGTTTACGCTCCATGCATGCATGATAACTGCACTTCAAGATTCATGCAAATAGTCGCGCATAAGTGTTATACGAAGAGATATGGTAACGAATTTATCAGGGATCATGGGAAACCGACTGCCAGAGATAAAAGCCGTGTATTCGAATGCGAAATTGCGCGAATTTAAACGAAAACCCTTCTGTTGTACTTCCAGAAAATCTCCGAAACGTTTTTCTTAGATTGATCATTCGTTGCAAACGGTACAATTATTTGTACACCAATTGATTACGATCAATCAAACATTTATTATATTAATTCATCGAGGACCAAGTTACCTTAATACCGATCAAATCAAATTGGGACAACGAAAGGAAGCATTTCCATCGTTACGTCTCCTCTCTGCCTAGATTTTCTGAAACCTTCGAGAAATCGAGGTAGCTGTGAATTATTTTTGCACTCGCTTGTCAAATTAAACGTCGATGAGAGAAGAGAAACAGAAATAAATGGTTTAAGGGTTGAAGTGCAACGAGATCAGGGCCCGCGAGCGCGTCCAGCAATCTGATGGCCGAGAGCCGAGCAACCACCTCGTCGCCTGCTCGTCCTTTCTCACACGAGGATGCGCCGCACTCGACGGTCCCCGGCCTACCAATTCCGGTTCCCACGTTTACATTTCGTGCATGCGCAATAGGTATACCGTGTGGCCGGTGTATGTAGCGGTGGTAGCTCGTTAACCGGATAACGGTTAGGTCGGTCGGCCAGCAGCACGTTGCAAGGCTCGCACAACCACCTTGAGAGAGGACTGCGGGCCCGACGCGGATTCGCGGGGCCGGGCGGCGGGGGACCGACGCGAGGCCCGGCTCTACAGCAGGGCAGTACAAGGTACCCGGGAACGTCAGCCGCATATAGCAATCCCCGGTGGAAGCCCTTAGGCTCATAGCAGAGGCCTAACGTTAACGTGTCTATTTGAGATATCAGCGATCGGTCGGTGCACGGCTGCTGCACGACGCGACCAGCTCGCCTTCCAGTCGTCCGCTCCGTTTGCAAGCTCCGCTCCTCCTCGCCGTGCACGCCGTCAACCAAGCCGCGGCGAGGGGCGAGGGTGACGCCTCGACGGAAGAAAATCGAAGGCTCGCCCCGACGTACGTCGAGAGTCGATGGCAGATTTGTCGAAGCGTTTCTACGTTAATTACAGTCGTCATTGCAGTCGTTTCACATTGACTCAACAATTACGTTCCATTTGTCTTTGTCTCAATTTTTGATTTCGTTATTAATAAAATTTGCGGAATTCACTTTTTTTTTTGTATTTATTGAAGCTTCAACGTGACTTTAACCAACTTTTTATTCCATTTCGTATAACTTTGTGTAATAATATGAACATAATTATATGATGATACAATTATGTAATTCCATTTCGTATAATTTCCTAATCTCGTACAACAGAAATAATTTTTTATTCCATTTCGAGAAAACTCACGCAATAGTTTCTTCAATTATCTTCGACTTTGACTGAAAAAAGCGAAAAAGAAAGAGATCGATCAAGCTCGTGAAAAACGCTCTTTATCGTTCCCGAGGGAACGCCGATAACGAATTAACGGCGCGCATTGAGGTCTCCGAGCACGTTTGTTAAGAAAATTATCTGTTTGTACGTCAGTTGGCATTAACTTGGATTTTTCCGGCGGTAATCCGTGTACTTACATCGGCTTAACGATAATCCTATTCACCGGCTGCTGCCGGTTTGCGCGATTGTCCGCGCAAGTTAAGATCTCCTGGGCTAGCTCGCGGCCCATTGTCTACGGGATTTTTACGCGGTCGAGTAAGCGGTATCGCAATTACCGGTTCACGCCCCGCAAACTCGCAACTCCTGCTTCTGTAATCGGTGACTTTAATTACCGCGTAATTGCCGGCGTCCCGAGGAGGAACCTGCCGCCGCGTTTTCCGCGCCATTATTGCCAGTCGGAAAAATTCTGCCCGTTTCCTCCGCGCAGATAAATTTCGTTCGTTCTTACAGCCGTTCTTAAATCGATCGTTTTTACCGAGAAACTGCCTATCCGTGGTAACAATAGATCGTTACTCGAATGAAAAACTACAAAATTTCTTTGCGATATTACGATCGGTTCATTTTGCAGGGTGTTCTATCGTCTTTGTTCCCGGTAGCAAGAAGACTTTCACGTTTACGAGCGATCGATCCTGCCTTCTTAGTATTCTTAATCGAAAATAGTAACTTCTTCATTTTATATTTTTTTAAACTATCCTTTTCATTTTGAGCTGTTTCTTAAACACTTCTCGCGCCATGGATCATTCGATCGAGCGAGTCAATTTCATCTGTTCAATCCCCCGTAGGCGAATTTCTTAGTGAAGAAAAAAAAGATTCATCCGCGATAACGAAGCACCTTGAAGACCACTCGAGCTAAACCACGAGCCAATTTCCCCAAAGCTACGCCTTTCAACGAGCGAAGACGTAACCGGTCTCTCCGAATCGGATTGCGCAAAAGTTGACGCAGCTTTCGACGAGGCGCGCATCAATATTCGTCATTCCTCGGCTTGCTCGACGTGCAATCGCTCGTGCTCGTCGACAATGAAGCTATCGGCGTCGATTGCAATCTGCCCCCTCCTACGTAGAGTGACGAGCAGGCGAGTGGAAAATTGTAATTAGCCGCGGCGCGATCTTGTTTTTCCTCAAATAAATCAATCGCTTTCAAGAAGAAGAAGGCGGACGAAAGACGAGGCGATCAGAAAATTTACGAGTACGGCCAGTCGAAACGTTTCCAGCGTACGCGACGAGCACCGAGTGGAAATGGAGAGAAGCGCCGTGCGGCAACGTGGAGTTAGCAGCGTAGAAAAGGTTACGAAAAGGCAAGACGTAATTAGAACCGCGCTGGTTATTACGTAATTGCCTCCTCTGTCTCTCCGTGTCTCGGCTGGCACGCCGGACTGACAGAAGTTGGAAAAGAAAGCGGCAGCGGAGAGCGACAGAGGCGAAAAAATGGAAGAACAAAGAGGGAGGGCGTGTTGAAAGGCACGGGCGTGCAGAACGAACGAACGAACGAACGAACGAACGAACATCGAACGAACGGAGATCGTAACGAAGCTACGTCACTCACCTCGCTTTAACGATATTAATAATGCGGCTGATATATCTGAATATCGCGGTGCGTGTAGTCACGCGTCTATACATAAAACATGCGGCTCGTATATCACGTCAATTAAGATAGAAAATACCCCGGTGTCATAAGCAAACGCTCCGCGGTCCGGCTTTAATTATCGACCGCGTTGCGCTCCAACAATTACCCGGTACGCTCGGAAGCGTGGTCCCCCCTCCTCCAATAATAACGACTCGCCTTGCAATAATAACTGTTATAAATAATTATTCCTCACTCGTGGCGGCTTGTCGTAAATCTAACCGCGAATTGCCAGCCAGTTGCTGCCGTTACCTCTTTCTCTCTCTCTCTCTTTCTGTGGTCCCGCGAGCGACACCGACTTTGATTCTTCACGGTTAACGTGCATGGTTGATATTCACCATAAGCGTGAATGACGCCGTGATATTTATGACAGTATCGCGGTATCGTCTTCGTCGATATCGTGCCTCGAGACGAGTGTCGTTGGCCAGGACGACAAGTATCGCCGCGAGTTTGCCGCGGTGTGATAGACTATAAGTTTAACGCTGTTGACATTAATTAAGCATGGCGTGAACGCGGAGCGTGGATTACCATTTTAATGGATAGTCTCAATTAACGGGGCAACAGCCATTCAGTGCCGGACGATTAAGCGAGCCACTGGTGTTCAGCCACTCGCGATACACCGGCACGCGATCCTTCGATCGTCCACGATGCCGGTCACGCCTCTGTCCAGACCGATTTCCGACGCAAGTCGTCGCGTTCAGTGAAACTCGGTCTGTGCACAGAGGCTGGTAAACGTGGATTTCAAATCGAGCCACCCTGATTAATGGTAATTAATCGTGTCGTTTCTCCTCTCGAAAGAAATGGAAAGAGAGAGAGGCTGAAAAAGGGGCTAGAATCGATCGACTTTCGAGAAATGGTAAGAAAGCGAAGATGGTAGCGAGTTTCTTTCTTTGAACGAACGCGAAACCCACTTACAATGCGTGTAATTTACGGTGCGTAATTATATTTACAATCGACTCGATCAAGAACGATTTCTCGAAATAAAGGAGCAGGTGAAGTACAAAATTACAAGACACCTTGCAAAATTGCTGGTATTACAAGTACAAATCAAATTCGTGTAATTTTAATTGACATTTCCGCAAATACCAAGTGGCCAAATAATTCCGCGAACGACGGAAACTTGGAAATATCTTGTGATCTACGAAACTTCAGAAAACGTTGATTCTCACGGAGGTCGAGCCCGACGATCCATCGCCGAGAGATCGAACGTTCGACCCGACCCGAACGCACGAGGAGGAGCGTTTACTAAAATTAACCACGTACGTGGAACGGCCGGTGAATACGCGTCGTTCAGAGGCGAACCATGAATTACGTTCTAATGACAGCCGCGGGTTCGTGCGTGAAATTAAACGACGATCACACGCGGCTACCCTCTTCCTCGTTCCTTCTTCCTTCTTCCCTTGCCGCGGGATGCTCGTTGGCATCCACGTCGACGACTCAATCGCGTCAGCCATCAGCGGGATATTTTACGCAACAGTTCCCGCCATTATCGAATATCTTCTTTTTCCCAGTCCGCACACCACTCGCCCCCCTTCTGCCGCCTATCTATCTATTTATCCGCCTGCACCCCTTTTCTCTGCCTAACGACTCGCCGCTCTCTCTCTCTCTCTCTCTCTCTCTCTTCCCCTCTGTCTCCACCGCGTTACGACGACGCGTGTAAATGCACGTACATACGTGGAAGAGGCGATAAGGCGGGACGCACGTGCGCCGCTTCGTGGCTGCTTTGCAACCTGCCTACCAACGGTAATCACCTGCCACTCCGTTCTTCCTACCTACCTGGCCAGCTAAGAAAAATTCGCCAATCGCCATCAATCACGGAGAATTAGAGAAAACGGCCGGGTTTGCGCGCCGCTTCGTCTCTCTCCACCTTTTCCCCATCGTGCGTCTCGTTCCCCGTCCCGGGTACACAAGTACTCGCCGGTACTTTTGCCTCCCTCCGACAATTCGCCGTCTTTATCCCCCTGCCAACGATTCTTTTCTTCTTTTTCTTCTTCTTCTTCTTCTTCTTCTTCTTCTTCTTCTTCTTCCCTTCTCGAGGCGCGCGGCACACCGTCGTCCCTTCGCGTCTGTCGTGACTCGTTTCACCGCCGCGATTTCCTCGTTATTGCCGTTAAACGCGATACCCTACGACCGGGTATGGCCGGAGCCATCGGAATCTCATTTGATAACTCGTTACGAGACGCGTTCGTCGCTCGCGCGGCCACAGAGATAAGTACGACGACGACGACGTCGGGACACGTTCAACGAGATTTTCTTCTTTTCGTTCGATAGAGGGAAGAACGTAGTCTGTAAAACGTTCGCTGAATCGGTAAACCTCGTGACGTCGTGAAATGGAAAGATCGTACGTGCGAAGGAAAAGCGAAAATCGCTGTTGTTTGCGTTTTCGTTGATCGACGACAGTCAAAGACGTCAGAGAGTCAAAATTGTAGTTTGATCGCGATCGTGTTGAAACTGTTACGTTGATGAACTGTGAGAGTTCGATCCCTGAAATTATCCCAGAGCGAAATGGCTTCCTAGAATTTCCATGCCATTCAGCCTCGGTCTCCGAGATACGAAAAATTGCAATTTTCCAAGCGCGACACTGTTAATATTCTGCCGTCACGTTTCCCGAGTGACGCGGCGTGTTAACGTCAGCAAGTTTGAGAGACACTTTTAGCTCTCTGTGCTCTTGAATGATATATGCATCTCCCGGTGTCAATCTGCCCTAAGAGTGTCACCACAGACCGGTGGCTGTCTCCTGTTCAGAAAACTCGTTCAATTTGTTTTCCAATTTTTAATCCATTGCTCCGTAAAATATATGTAAAATCTTTCTTCCTGAAATGACTAAAAATATCTCTCTTTCTCTCGATCTTCAAACTCCCTAAATTCCTAACGTGCAACGCGATTCAACGAAAACTGTAACTCGTAAAATTTATTCTCCGTTGCGTGGATCATAATTTTTGCAGTGCTAAAGAATCGTCCAAGAACTGTAGATTGTAAAATTCATTCTTGTATGGATTGATTATTTAGATCGTAATTTTTCAAGTATCTTCAACCTAAATTCTCCAACGTGCAATGGCAGAGGATCCTCCAAAAATTATAATAGATGGAAAAATTTATTTTCCATTACACGGACTGATTGTTCAGACAATTTTTCAATCGTAATTTTTCAAGCACGCTCGGGAAATTACAATAATTACGTCACGAAGTGACTGCACCGAGGAAGATACAGTCGAGTCGAAAGTAACGTACGCGACGACTGCGCGTGCCACCAGCCGACAAGCCGCGATATTTCAGAAAAAATACGTGGCTCGAGGCGTCGTCGAGTGAAACCAGTAGCCATCTTTACGCGCTCGAACGAGCGCGGTAAACAGGGATTAGCAGCGAGCAGACACACGATCACGATCGCCTCTTCCAACTTGCCCAACCGCCTGAGTTCTCATCTCGCGCCTGCTGCCCGTATATACTTGGCGAACGACGTAACTGAACTGTTGAGGTTGCAAAGACTCGGACGATTGTCATCGCGATGTAACGCCGCGATGTATGTCGAGGATTCTTAATTAATGTGCGTTGCGCAAGATTTTTAAACGCCGGCGATTATCCCCGCCGTCGTGCAAAAAGCCACGTGTTTGCGGAACACGTTGATAATGCGCCGCGTCGTTTGTTTGTGCTTGTCAAACCGACGAGAGATACAGGGGGAGGAGAGAGGGAAGATTGATATCCGTGAAACTGGATAAACGCAGCCGTGAATCACCGATACGAGAAGGGGATAAATTTTATTCGTTTGTCTCGTCGAGAGTCGAAATTTAAAACCAACTGCGTTTCCTCCGTCAAATCTCTCTAGTCGAGACGTTCGAATTTCTCTCGATTCGATACGACCGAGCGAGGATACCGAAAAGGCGAGGAACAAAAGAGGGAGACTCTGAAGTCGATTTTTCCTTGGCTCGTTCGCGGTAACAAATTAAGGACGATAAATTATTAATTGTACAGAAAGGAGTCGGTTCGCCTGCAGGCGTGGGAACGTTCCAGTGTCCTTGGAGAACCTCCGCGAGTGACGGTGAAAACGCTAATGATATCCGACTGCTCCCTGTTCACTGATGATACCCGATCGCGCCTCTTATCGTAACCTCGCCTCGTCTTATCGTAACCTCAGCTCGTCAAACGTTTCTAGCGCAATTAGAATCTCATTGGACGCCGAGCAAACATCGCGAGACACCACCACCACCATGGGACTTGACAGAGATTACCTGGCAGAGATTGAAAGGCGGTTAGTTAATTTTCCGAGTGACACAGAGGCGACCGAGGCGTAGATTCGCGAGGAAACGAGGATATTTTCTTCGTTCGATCGGCACCGCGGCTTTTCCTCGGCGCGTTATCGTGTGAACCGAGAATGGCACGTTCACGCGGCGACGACTGTAAAAGGCTCATTCCACTTTTCTGCTTACCGTCGTCGCGACGCCTCTCTCTCTCTCTCTCTCTCTCTCTCGATTCTTTCATTCCACACGATCGCGGAAGAAATTTGACGTTTCGATTCCTCGAGCCGAGGCACCAGGTTAATAGAATTATAAAAGCGACTGGATTATCTGAGTCGGTGATACAAGGAAAATGAATTGAATTCGGCGGAGGATCGCTCGAGAAACTCTGTATACTCGAATTAGAACAACGATAATTCTGTCGTTCGAAATTTTATCCTGCCGACTAGAAAATTAAACTTTTAGACTATGCGCATAATTCACGCATAGATCTTTATCCCTAAAAGGCGATCCCGAGGGATGAAGATGTTCCTTAAAGGAGATCTTGACTTTCAAATTATACACAGACATAGTTTATTCACAGATCTTTTTTCTGCCAGGAAAAGATCCTGAGGGATGAAGAAAATCTTCACTTTTAGACTATGTACAGATTTTTTACCTGGCAAAAAGCGATCTTTTATCTGCTAAAAAAGAAGAAAAAAGCGAGGGATGAAGACATTCCAAAGGAGACCTTGACTTTCAAAATACATACATAGTTTACACACAGATCTCTTCCCTGCTAAGGGATGAAAATACTCCTCCAAATCCCGACGTTTTTGATTTTTGAACATTTCTTGCCACCACGATACAGATTATAGCAAACGATTTACTTTTCAATTTAACATAGACATTTCTTACATATAGAAGAATATTTTCATTTCTAGCGAATTACATTCGTGCAGAGTTCCCAATTTTTTTTAAATCATCCAGTTACCGAACTTTTCTTGCCAGAGAGCTCTGTCGATCTCGAAGATCGGCTACACGTAGCCGAAAACAAAAAGTCTTCGAACAAAGGTCCATCGACCGAAACGCGACCAGTTCGGGGGGAGGGAACGAGAACTTGCTTGCGAGCTTTCTCTAAAATCGTGACGCGGAGAGAGAGAGAGAGAGAAAAAGACGAAGAGGAAAGAAGAAAGAAAGTAGAATTGCAACAACGCGGACAGTCCGTCGCGGGTAAAACAATAGTCGTAAGCTCCTGTCAGGCCGGCCAAAGCGGCGGGACGAGGGCAAGGGGGACGAAGCGAGAGGAAGGGGAGCACCGACTGGCCGACTGGTTGTGGGAGGAAACCGGCAAACTCATTCCCAGCCGTCGAGGACCTCGACATTTCCCGTCATGGTGTACCCTCTGTCTATTCGTCCGAAACGTTTCGATCGCGATACTCCAGAAAGAGAGGAAAGATTAATGCCTCGCGAAGTTATCTCTCCTCTCCTCTTCTCTTCTCTCGTCCATCTTTGTTCGTTTCGTTTCCTTTCTCTCTCTCTCTCTCTCTCTCTTTCTCTCTTTTTCTCTCGGAGACTCGCTTCGACAAATGATACTTGGACGGATACTCGGATTGCGCGAGGCCTGTCAGTTAAATTATTATTGCGTTTACTCGTTGCGCGCGACTACGCAATCAACGGAGACTTTGTAACACGGATTGAGGCGAAGGTATCGTCGCCTCTCGTAATTACGTGCCGATCGTGATCGAACGATCTACACCTTGGCACCGCGGTCGATACTTTCCTTTGATCCGCTCGTCGACGACTAAAAACCGTTTTGCGCAACCTGTGCAACGTTTCTGCGCGCCGCGCTGACAGCTTGTTCAGACTCCGGTGCGCCCGCCAGGACGCCACGTTGACGCGCGCGCGTGGGTGTTCTTCATCCTCCGTGGCTTGATAAGCGAGACACGATCGCGTTTGCGCTTGCCTTTTCTTCCTTTCGTCTGGTTTGCCGTCGCGAATGCCAGAGCCGTCGCCCAGCGAGACATTTCGGGCGAATGAAATGTCCAACGCGAACAAAGTTGAAACGCGATTCCTCCTCGAGTCGAAGTTATCGATCCGAGGAAGAATTTCAGTCAGTTTACGCATTCTCGGCGGTATGAAAATATTCCGAGAATCAGGAAGCCGGCGACGTCGCCGCCAGGAGAACGTTCAAAGCGCAGATTTTATCGGCGAATCTCGCTAAAAGAAAAAGAAAAAAAAACAAAAAAAAAACAGAAAAAGGATGCGTACGAATGCAAGTTTGATTACTATTGTTCACCCGAGAACCAAGAATCGAACGCACGAGGAACTTTGCGGAAATTTATACGAGTGACTTGCTCGGCCGAACGAAGAAAAGTTGACTTGTCCTCCACGTCTGACAGGAATCAATGGACAGACATCGATGACACGCTCAATCTGAGACCGCTCGATGGAATGCTCAACGTTCGAGATCCGTCAACCCGTTCTCCTAGGTACGAACGTCTTCGTGACAATCCTGTTTACGCATTCTTCCCAACAGCGGCTTCTTCCAAAGAACGTCTCCAAAGACGTACAAAAACTACCGACGCACCGTTGTATTTATTACACGTCGTATGTATTTACGTACCGATAAAAGATACAAAGCACGTCTCGAGTCTCTCTCCATCGAGTCTTTCTCCTTCGATGGCGGAAAACGAGAGGTTTCGATCAAGAATTTAATAAGGAGGGAAATTAAAGTGGCTTAAAGTACTAGCAAACGTACGGCGGTACGTGCCGGAAGTACACGAAACGAAGTTAAGAAGACGAAAAAAGAGTCCGAGATACATAATAAAGGGCCAGGAGGGGATAGAGGGGAGGGGCAGTGAAAAATTGAAAACCCTCGAAACGTAAAACTCCAGCAACGCGGAGGCGCATCAAACGGGAACGGGAATGAAAAAATAAAGACGCGGAACTGGCGCGGAGAGACGAACTGCTTAGCGGAGACCTGAATAGGTTAGGACGCCGGGAATAGGCGATCGAGGGACGAAGGAAAACGGCGGTGTTCCACCGTAGAAAATGGCCGGGAGGAGTTAACCTGAAACGATACGAGTCAGTCGTACGCTCGTTTCCGCGGAGACGTGGCACGGTCATGTGGCACGGGGCCCGCATTAATTCGTTATTTGCTTGAAATATACGGATCCTCTGCCGCTCCGGGCGCGCAACAGTGCAAACGACGGACATCGGCCGACTGCTCTCCGGAGCGTTTAACCTTAATGACGCGTCTTTAACGACGTACAACGGTTCGAGCCGTGCTGCTCCACGCTCTTGGCACCGCTTGCACCGTTTCCCACGAGCCTATCTAGGGGGATCTCGCTGGACCACGGCACGATCTCTTAATTGTTACTCTGGTCTACATCATACACGATCTCCTCGACGATCGGACGGCGGCGGTGAACCTGGTGCAAGTAGCTCGAATCGTATTTCTTTTCTTTTTCTCTTTTTTTTTTTTTATTTGGGTTTCCAACTGTTACAGGTACTGGTCTGAACCAACCGATCTTCCAAAAATGTAGCTGTCTTTCTAGGCAGGGAGTAACTTTGGATTCGATGATCTTCCAGGGAGTGACTTGACACCTCAATTCAATATGACCAAAAAATGACATTTGTGTAAACTTAGCAAGGATGACTTTTATACTTTATGCAAAATGTCACAAACGCAATACATACGAACAAAATTAATAACTCAATGCTCTTTGAGAAACGTACGACGTCTTCCAGACGTCATTACATGTCAAGAGGTTGAGGTGATTCATTTCAAGCATCTTCCCACGAGCCGAACAATTCTTTCCGAAAAGTTTAGTCATTTTCTTATTGTAAAAATATTTCCCTCTCCCCAAAGTATTTTATGTTTTTCCTTTCCTTTCCTCGCATTGCATCGAGATATTTTTCCGTGTGCGACAAAAATGCAAAGATCGCCGAGATGCGAGCTGAAAGATCACAGGATCCGACGGGTTATTTTTCGTGGAAAGTCGCTCTCGAATCGAGGATTAAGCTCTAGAGCAGAACGGTAATAGAACCGGTGATTCGCGTCTCGATGAAATACGTTCAACACGTCCCGACCGAAGACGCTGTTCCTGAAATTAGATTGTCTCGCTACAAGCCATGTACATTGAGCCGTAATCCCGCTCGCAAGAAAAACCGGCGCGCCGATCGAGCCTCCGCAACCGGATCAAGGCTTCTTCGTTCTCTCTCCGCGGAGAGAGAGAGAATGATAAATTATCAAATCGCGTCGAGGGTAATTAGATTTCAATTACGCGCGTTCGAACGATCATTCTCTCAGACGGTTAGGATCTAACGTCCATCGCGATCTACGCGCTAGACAAGAGCGTCGTAGAAAGGATTCCGCGAATCCTCGCGTCCGGAGAACGCTCTTTAACCGCGTTACGTACTGCACGCGGGCTATAGTTACACACGAGCAATTGCCAGCTGCAACGAGGATCGAGGATCCATCCATCATCCGGCTGATAAATCCACGAATTGGCCAAAAGGATGGTTCGGCGAGTTGTTGGTTTCGCAACGATACAGCGATACGACGCGACGCGACGCGACGCGCGGCGTGGCGGACGACAGGCGGACCGTTTCGCGCGGCGTATGCAAATGCCGCGGAAGCGGCAGCGGGCTGAACATCGTCGCTGGGATTGGTCGGCGATCGTTTTTTCGCGGACGCGGTCGATGCAAAAAGGAGCGCCGGTGGCCGCGGATTGGCCGGCTCGGTCGGCGCGGTTCACCGACTTTTCCGATTAGAAATCAACGCTGCACTGGATGCCCCTCTACTTAGGAGGAGCCTGCCGAAGTAGGTCATCCTATCTTGCCTTGGACTAGCGGTAAAATAGCCTCTCTCTCGAGCTTCGAGTGGGGGTGGCGTGGAGGGGTCTCCTCCTCGATGACTTTGGCTCGATCGCTCTGCTTCTCTCCTTGCCGATCACCTCTCGTCCTTTCTTCTTCTTCTTCTTCTTCTTCTTCTTCTTCTTCTTCTTCTTTCGGTGTCTTCCATTCGCGACGTTTCTTCCCTTTCGGTGTCGTTTTCCGGCGAGGTGATCCTTGGATCGATCGAGGAAGGCAAGGAGAAAAAAGAACGGGACCTCGCGAGCAGGCAAAGACGAGGAGATCGCTCTCCGGAGGACGGAGCACGGACGGAGGTAGCTGATCGTTAGCGGTGGACATGGAGGGGTCGCACGACTCCACCACCTGCCAGATAAATCCCGGGATCGGAAAGAGCTCTCGGCGTGCGACGATTCGCCGATTGGATCCCCGCCAATCCCGTTTTGCCCGATACCGGCGTGCCAAGTAATCAAGCGGTGGCGATACACCGGCGGCTACATGGAAATCCTGGCTCGCCGATGCTCGTTAACGTTTCCACTTCTTGCGCCGCTTTTCTATACGAGGATCACGCGGTTTTGCCACCGCGAGCAGACCACCGCGGCACTCGGCCGCGGTTTTAGGTGGCTCGACCGCCGGACAACCACTCGCCAGTCCGCTCACGATCACAGTTTTTTGGAGGGCCGATAACAACCGGTGCTCGCGGGACTCGGCTTTTCATTTAGTTCTCTCTCGGACGTTGTTACGACCGGTCGGATTTGGAAGACGACGCTGCGCCAGAAGAAACTGCGTTTTCGTACCAGTAACGAGCGAGCCATCCTGGCTGTCCCAGCCGCGTGTAAAATGCTAACGAATCGAACAATTTCGTCGAGAGAAGCCAACGACGCTCAACTTAGCGACGATAAAATTTTTCCATCTACGGTGTAGATTAATCGTTTCGCGAAAGGACAGTGGCAAAATTCGTACGAAAAGCACTTGGACCTTGACATTCGATACCTCGTTACGGCTCGTCGCGAGGTGAAATTAATAATCGGCAAACGTGAAACAGAATCGCGCGGAGCCACCCAGCCAGGTAGATTCGTCCCGGCTCTAGCCTCTAAGTAATAGCCCTTCCCTCCCCGGGCAGGAATATATATTTTATCGGGGTCAGCAGGCGCGCTGAAAGTCAGTCGGTTATCGTTAACGCTTAAAGAAGAGCCTGCGCTTTGTCCCGTTAATCACGAGTTCCAATATTTCTCAATGTCTTAATGAGAAGAAGCATTATCGCGCGGCCTGACGCTCGCCGCGAAATCGCGTATATAGATCGCGTGCTCGCGTGCTATCATAATTGTACGCGGTGTATCTAAATATCGTGCGCCAGAGAGGGGCGTGGGACACGGAGGGGGACGCGGACTTCGTGATAGTTATCGATGATCCCGCTCGACCTCTCGTGTAACGATAACCGCCGCCTCTGTCCGTTGATTAACGACCCGCGGCCGCGTTTCGGCGATGCTCCACCGACGATTAATTGACAGGCCAGAAAAAACGCTGTGACGGACGCTCGTTCGCCAAGTCGATTTCCTGCGAGGGTGAAGATAAGAGGGGTTATGCAATTCAAGTAACACACGTCTTCCAAAGAACGAAGGAGAGAGAGAGAGAGAGAATTTCGTTACATTTCGCAGAACTGTGGATGTTACTTCGAACATTTCGCGCTTGAACAGTCTCGCCGTACTTTGGATTTTCATTAGAAGGTTTTCGAACAAGTGCAAGTATAGAGAACATTCGAACGATTCGCGCTCAAAATTTAATTTTTACACTGTTTTTCGAATACCGTCGAACATTCGCGTTCGATCGAACAATTCTGAAATCTCTGAAAGAAATAATTGTCGAAAAATTTCATAGAAATTAGTAAAATGTACAGAATTTTGGATCTCAGAGGAAAAATGTTTGCTTTCCTTTGCGTACAAGCTGAAGAAAGTGTGAGGCTGGAACGAGAGAAATCCCGACGATTCGCACCGTCGGAGATAACTTCTCGAATCCTGAACCCTCGGCTCAGTCAATTACGCCGCATATCGTGTCGAACGTGCTGCTCGACGGACCACCGAGCACTTCCATTTCCCAGCGTCGATGTAAATTTTCCACCGCGCCGACTCGTTAATTAATGAACGCCAACCGAGATAGCCAACCAACCAACCAACCAGCCACGTGATCTCTGCTCGTTCGTCTACCCCGTACGCATCAACCTTCCCCTCTCCCTCGAAAAAATGGAAAGAAAGGAAAAAATGAAAAAGAAAAAAAAAAAAAGAAAGAAAAACAAAAAAATTGCGCGCTAGCGCTTGCTCGCTCGCTTGCTTAATAACTTTCATAGTGATCAAGACACCCGCCCACCTAGGGTACTCGACGTTGGCCAATCCAACGAGACGATCATAAAGCCGGCGTAGCACGACGAGCGCGCACGCTGCGCGCCGCGGACGTGCGCGCAATTGATGATTATAATTAAGAAGCAATTAAACGTGCTTATTTGCGCGTCGGCGAACCGCTATGTAGAATAGCTCGCCGGAAAGTCCATCGCTAATTAAGGGTTAACGTTTCAATCAGACGGTATCCGGGTAAGCGCGTGTGTTGCGCAAATAATTGTACAATGCAGCCTCCCGGCGGGTTACGTCGCCTCCTTCCCGCGAGGCCACGTTCGCGTCAACGTGATACCCGCTCCCTCTTTCGTTATCTCTCGGTTCGTTCGTTTCGGTAATAATGTTCGAGAGAATATCCAAAGGTTCGATGGATACCTCGGAGCAATCGGATATTTTGGACTTTGGTTTCGTTGGATAGTTAAATTGGTAGAACGAGATGTCAATGTAACGAAACTGTTTCCGAACGATATCGCCATAATTCGAGCAATTTTCGACCGATGAAAAAGTTAATCTTACCTGAAATGGCATAATTACGTTTGTACGACTAACTTAACTACAGTTTTACAAATTACACGCTTCGTCCAATTTTCCCGACAAAAACCACCATAAAAATTCCCTTTTGATTACTATTCGATTATCCCTAGCAAGTTCCTTCTCGCTTTCCAAAGAGGAAAAAGGGAATCCAAAATTCCATTACCCCTCGGACAACACGACCGGAATCTCGGCAGAGTGACACGAACGACGGCAGCATCGTAACGTAATACCTTCGATGCCGGCGTAGAGGAGAAAGAAACGAGCCGAAAGAAAGAAAGAAGGAAGGAAAGAAAGAAAGAATACCGGTGGAGGAAAAATGGGAAAAAAATCGTAGGTGTGCGGAGGCTAGCGAGTTACAGGCATTCGTGGGGGCCGACGAACCGGTTTTAATTGCGATAACGATCAGGGGGATGACGGGGCCTATTGTACCCCCGCGGCCACCGAGCGGTGGACACGCGCGTTACGCGCCGAGTTACAGCACCGAGTTCTGTGTGACGTCTCGTACGGTTCCAGTTTCCAGGATCAGATACGAAACCGCGGTGTAACCGATCCAGCTGGCCGAGCCTCTTCGATTTAGTCCCGCGGCTCATTTGAATTTCGCCGTCTAGGCGTATCTCTACGCGTAATCTTTACCTGGCTCCCCTCTCCCCTCCTCCCCCCCCCTCTACCGTTCTCTCCTTCGCCTTCGTCCCTCCGCCAACCCTCTCGCCGCCAACTTCCACCGGCTATAGGCTTAACCTCGCGACCGACGATCCACGCCGGATAAGGATTCACCTCGGCCGCGACATAATCGTAGGGACAGAACACTGACATTCCACGGAACTTCCTGATCTCGGCGGCGACGGCGACGGTTTCCTGATAAAAGTCAACGGCGCTCGTGCGCGCAAACCTCGTACGCCACCAGCGCGCGTCCCGTTAACCCGACCAGCCACGACCGACGCTCGCTCATCCTTACGACCTTCGCATGGATTTCGATGCCTACCGCGCGAGGATACCAGTGTTCGATAAAACCAGCGGCCACCTTCTTCAACCCCCTCTCCACCCCCCCCCCCTCGGTATAATATCCGCTGATGTCGCGGCGATACCATCTCGCGCTCGCGGATTTACATATGTATGGCGAGGTCTGTGTTCCCGGCGGATACCGGGAATGCTCGGGAGGATCGTCGTTGTCAGTGTCAGCCGTTGCGCGAGTTTAGAATTCTAGAGGCTGGTCACCTTTGAACATTTTTTCCGGAAGACAGACCTGTCGTGCGTGTAGCGACGGAATTTTGAAAATTCTGAAAAAATTTTGAGCAGTCGTCAGTGATGGAACGAAAATTTTGTGGATATTCCCCCGTTTGGGATCAGGGATCGAAATTAACAGATTCTTTTCGGTTTTTAAAAAAATATCTGCTCTTGTGGAAAAAAGCCTTCGAATAATACTCTGAAGAGATATTTTATAACAGAAATTCCGTGTAAACTAAAAATCCATTTTTACATTCGGTTTGTCGAATTATTTATTTTCGTTCGAGACGTACACTTTTAAGAATATTTCTTCGTCCGTTCTCGTCAGGACTCGTGATGGAAGAACATCTTTCGTGTCCTTGACTCTTTCGATCCCCGGTTCATTTAAACCGCGCGCGGCGAAACTGTCGTTCCCACCAATAAGCATAAATCTAGAAAATGGCCCGATATTTAAAGAAATCCGACGAAACCAGTTTCTCGCGCTATTCAATCATCGCGGCGTACCTTCTCGAAACTAACGAGACCTTCGTAAATAATATCCACTTAACCTCGGTCGACCCTCGGTGGAAATAATCGCGTACGGGCGTCCATTGAAACCGAGGTGTTGGACGAATGATAAAAGCTCGCTCCAAACGCCTACGATCGGGTAGATCACCCACCGCGTAGATCAAAACGCGATACGATGGAACTCGCGGCATTTCGTTTCGTTTTGCTAGCTGTTCTCGAATTAAACGCATCGCTAACGAACCAGTGTATTCGTGAAATTGCGTGTCGCTCGCATGCGTTTTCTTTTATTTTGAGAATGCGCACTAGTGTGTTCAATTATTTCTAGACGATGACGAGTATGCTCGACGAAAACGCAGTAAATGCACTTGCTGTAAGATTCAGTTAAATTATAACAAAATGATGACATTTCTTTGGTGCTTCTTTGAAAAATTTTTAATTTTATTGGTATTTACGGTATTCACAGAACTTGACATTTTACTTTTTTGAAAATTATTCCTTTAAAAATTCAAAATGTGGAGAAGAGAATTTTCACGAAATGAAGTAAAAAGTCAAATATTTGCAAATTTAAATTTGTTCAAAGTTTCGAAATTTCCCCGAACAATTTTCAAGTGCGTATTTTCTTTGTTTGTTTTGCTGCCTTGAAATATTTTAAAATTACAGATATATATAATTTTTTTACCCAAATTTTCGACGGTAATTGCTTCTTCAACTTCACGACGACGTACCACGATTCCACGAACTTTTTGCGTTAATAACAAACTGATGGAGGAACTTGCGTTTTGCAATGAACTTCTCGCGAAAGTTTGCTGATTCAATGTTCTTTGCGCAACCTGATCTTTGTAGGAAATTTTAAACTATCTTTCTATAAATACATTGCCAAATTCTTTGCCAAGTTTCTGTTTTTTCAACTATATTCTCAAAGACGTAAGTTTGTACAAATATCCGTAAAATAATAGAAATATAATTCCAGCTTCTCGAAGATTAAATTCAACCAGACGAAACCTCAAAGCCAAGAAGAAATCGCTGGAACATGGGCAGCCTCTTATCTGATCATTTGAAAAACATTCCATTTCCAGAGAAATCCCGCGCGAGATCGAGACACGAAAATCCGATCGATCTCGCTGCGCCGAGATGAAACCGAGATGAAAAGAGAATGCTCGCCCCGTAATACCCCCGTGGCTTCGAAGGCACCAAGAGGCGTGTTATTATTCCGTTATTAATCAAGTTTTCCTAACGCGAGGCCCCGGTAGCGAAATGCTCTTCTTGCGTGGCGGTGCAGTGCAAACACCGCTGCGAGTTATCGGCGGGCGAGTATGATGCACGGGGCGCCACGCGGCGTCAACCGTTTCTTGCCAACACCGTGGCTAATGCCCGGAAACCTATTACACGCGGTGCGTACACCGCGAACACGGATTCCGTGTGGTCGGCCGATCTCTGTCTCTCGGTGATTTTTGCGCCGCGCGTGTCAGCCGTGGGAACCCGGTGGGCTCGGGTTAAAAAAGGACCTAATGGTCGCTGCCTGGTCGATTAAGTCTTTCAATTTTTGCGCGAGCGGAACGCCTGCGTTTTCGCATTACCTCGGACGAACGATTTTATTTAGCGGAGATGGCAATTTATAGCGCCGCTTGCGAAAGGGTCGAAGGAGAATGTTGCAGAGAATAGAATTTTCTAACGAGCGGGTCGAACGAAAAAGCCGAGAGGGAAACGATCCGAATGCTCTGATACGTTAATACCTAATAGCCATCCAGGAGGATCCATCTTCCCCGACGCAAAACACACGCTCTTTCTTGCCGTCGTTCGGGACACTTCCTCGCAATTATCTGTATTAAGAGCAAGATCACACGTGTGTGTCTACTTAAAACGCAAGATCGGTAGCTTCGAGATTCTCTCGAGGTTTAAAAAAGCTGAATCTTCGAAAATAAAAAGAGGCAATCATCCGTCCACTTTGGAGCAAACCTCCGACCGTGTTCAACAAACGTTCCGCGTTCGCGTTCCGGCTGATAAGGTGCAACAAGCGGTTAACGTAGCGTAATTAATTACCCCCGTGGAACTGGCCAGGAAACACCGCTTCGGGGTGACGAGATTCGCTACTTAAGGGGCCGATAGGGACGCGCGATCTGGAGAAGGGAAAGAAACAACTATTCGATATGACGCGGAAGACGCGACAGGGAAGACACGAAAGCGATAGATAGGGAATAAAGAGGGACAGTGCCTGGCCAGCGACACTATATCAATGTAATTGACGTAAAGCCGTGGCATCGTCGACGACCTCTCACTGCGCCGTGGCCATATCTGCCGACGTTATCGTCTTCCGTGGTTCCTGCGTTCGAGTGCTGCTTTTCCTCAAACCGCGCGCCATCCTCGCGCCTGATCGTCTCGATCATCTCGCGCGAGGGACGACGTCCGATTCTCGAGCGTTCCCGGCGACGATGGATATCGATCCTTCGTCGAGCTTGCTTCCCGACGCCACGCACAGATCGCGGATCGGATCTCATTACTCGGAGGGCGTTCGATAAAAATCGGTAACTACCGAGATCCTGATCTCTCCCGTTCACCCTCGCTCGTCGTTGGAGAACCAAGTGAATTTCGTAGAAACGTAAGAAGGAAGCACAGACGGAATTGTTGGATCATAGATTTTTAAGATTTTTGTTGATTCGCGTGGCTTGACTTGGGGAAATGAAATAAAAATTAGTTAATGAGATAGTCTGTTTTATGCAACGTGACTCAAAGAACAACATCTGAAAATTAATCAATTTGGTCAAACCACAGTCGACGTTCAAAAAATTATTCGTCCTTAATTTGCTCTTCAATTTTTATGTCTACCTTCGTTTTCTCTTTTGTTACGAATAAAGATACATATCTGTACCCTCGATTTAATACTTCGTTTCAATCCCGTTTCAATCGCAACGGTACAACTTCAATTGCTTCAAAAAAAAAAAAAAGATACGGATTTCACGTATTGTCGAAACCCGCATCGAGAGAGTCTCAGCCGTTTCAAGAAATTTCGCCGAGTTACACTGCAAAGTAAAAGGGGACTGGTGCTCCATATACGTAGTCGCTCGTTATTAGCGTAAACTGTTGCAAGATTTGGAAACAGGTGCAATCGAAGTTTACGATCCTAATGTCGAACATGGGTCGACAGCGGTCGTCGTTAAGAGTTTCATTGCCGCTGTTGCGAAACGCGGCGGCTCGCGTGCATAATTGGCCCCCCGCAGGGCAGCCGCACGAAATTTTATACCAGTCCGCGTACATCGCCGTGTATGGGCAGCCGCGCGTTTTCCACGTCAGGTTCGCGCCAGGCAGGTTCGTCTAAAACCCCGATTCAACTTCTCGATAGTCCATCGGACGCGTTTCAGGCACGCGTTCCCCTCTAACGATCGCCGATCCCTGTGAATGCAAACGAGCGCGCCGCTAACGCGCCACGAAATCAAACCAGTTTCAACCACTGTTGCGATCCTTGCGATAATCTTTTAATGACTCGCAACTATGTTTTACGCGTGAACCTGCCTGGCCTGTGGACAATCCATCTTCCCGCTTTCGTGCACGAACAATCACACGATTGCCAAATATTTGGTTACCAAATACTCGTTCGATCGTCGAAGCAGTTGGACGCCAAAGAGAATTAAGATGAAATATCAAATCTCTCGTCGTCTCTATCTTGTTCGCGGACAACTCTCGTTATTGTTACTTGTTGCAAAATTTATTAATTTTTCTATTTATTCATTTTTTATTATTTGTTACAAAACTCGATCATTTTTCATACCAAGCGAGGTATAAGAAACGAAGTAGGAGGAACAAAAAAGACGACTGGCGAAATTACAGAAATAGGTAGATATTCGATTTTCCTTAATTGAAGCAACCTAACAGGAATCTGCAAAGTTGCGAGAGTCTACGGACTGTTCCGAGGGGATTTTTAGCCCCATAGAAAATTGCAAAGATACGCGCGGGATAATCCGAATGCCCGGTTCGAATCGGAGAATACCCCGGCGGAATAACGCGGCGAGGCTGCAAGCGCGTCGACCGTGTTGCAAACCCGACGCGACGCGACGCAACGCGCCGCGATGCGCGCCGCGAACGTTACTTTGTCGGCGCGATAACCATTGGCCATTGAATTTATTCCGGGAAGGGATAACTCGAACTTAGAGAACGGAAGGAGCGCATCGATAAGATCTAGCCGGCATCGGGCCAAAGTAGCCCTCTCCCGCGGCACCACGATAACAGATACCAGTCGCAGATAGGCAACGCCGGGTGACAAATAGCGCGTGCTGCTACGTGCAACCCGAGTTGCTGCCGCGCTTTTTTTCCCCTATCTAGATAGCGATTCTCCACTGTCCTGTCTCGATGATAAACGTCGCCAGAACTCTGGCCGCGAGTCTCCACCTCCTTCTCCTCCTCCTCTTCTCGCTGGATCCATCGCGCGGCCTCGCGTTGGGAGGTTTCGTTGCTCTCGCTTGCGCGAAACGATAATTAACGGCGGCGACGCGACTTTTCCTCGTTGTCTGACGATAACTCGAGAATATTGAAAAGTTGGAAACTACAGTTCGATATTGCCAGCTTGATGGAATGGAAGTGTAGTTGCTTAAATATGATTTGAAGTTGTACGGCATCCATCGATCACGTATTAAAAATACACTTTCGGCACAGATAATACACTTTGGCCGTCAATTGTATGTTTTTTCTATTCTTTCTGTTCGACAGTAGAATATTCATGCGATAAGAAATTATTGTAATAAAACCAATTTCTGTTAATCTTTTACAATTCGGAAAATACGTGTGACTGTAGGTGTAACTGTCGATCTCTTAAAAATTTAAGGTTAGATTTTTGCCTGAAAAAATTAAAATATATCTATTTCAAAACTGATTAACGGACTTGGAAAATGATTCGATCAGTTTGTACACTTTTGGCGTGGTGTCCCGTTCAATGGCGGACTTTCGGTGGAGCGGATTATCACACCGAAAGTTTTTAAATAAGTATTATACAACAGATGTAGGCCAAAAAGTAGTTTCGTTTTTGATAAAATCTGTAATCGAAGAAATATTGAACACGTTCTTTTCTATCGACAATCGCCAATGTTGCGAAGCATAGTTTGTCAAATATCTCGGAAATACATATAGATAGAAGATGCAGTTTTTGAGTAAACTGACGAAATTATTTAATGGCGTACCATATGTCACTTTGCAAGAAAACCATTTATCTAGACGATATGTTAAATTGTTAGCAAGTAGTGGTTATCGTGTCCGTTTCTACTGCGTCCGATCGCTAGATTCCTCTACTGCTTTCTCCGCGCGGCGAGCGACGGACTCGGTAAGTAGTATAGGGCCATACGAATCAGACACCTCTCAACTTCGACGTTCTTTGAAAATTCTTCGAAATCCTCGAGCGTTTCGACACATTTCCCAACACCGTCTTCTTCTTACCTTCGACGCTTCAAATTCCACCCTGCAACGACTCTAATTTCGATGAATGAAAAATCGAAATTAGATTCGTATGACCGAGCGAGACGTACGCAAAGATCGGCGAGAGAAGCGAAAGAGAAATGGTAAAATTCGTCGGAAAGGCGAACGCGCCGGTGGAACGCATGGAGGAGCCGACAGCTCGTCAGCGTGGACGCGCGAGCGACAGGTGACACTTGTTACACGACGTTAATACAAAGCGGCCGGCCCCTTTCCCCTTTGAATTTCAGAACAGCCGCGCGGCGAGCGTCTCCGTCTCCCTCCTCGCGCGTACACGCTCATGTAAATGCCGCGCGCTGAACGGGCCCAGCGGGTCCCCGTCGGATCGGATGCATGCGCGAGTACAAATGCCGCGAATCGTGCGTCTACTTACAAATACGCGGCGGCGCGGGCCCACGCGCGGGGCGAGTCCAAGCGATACGGCGCATCAGTGGAAACACGGTAACGACTCGGCCGTCGTCGTCGAACAAACGTCTAAGAGGGTCTTGTACCCCCCCGGCTCGATTTCCATGATATCGTCGCGGATCGAGCGGAAAACCGAAGGAGGAGCACGAGCAGGCCAACTGCAGACGAATAAGAGAGCCAGCCGCATAGTTAGTGGCACGAGTTAACGTTTGACGCAGGAGGAATACTAAGGCTTCTGCATGCGAGCGCTCCTCTCCGCTCGTCTTTCTTTCGACTTGCGTTCCCCCCGACTGACTCCGTCTCGTACGTTTCAGCATTTCAGAGCTCGGAATGGCTCGGAACGAACGAATCCGGCCAGCGCCGTCGAGACTCTGCCGAGATTTACTTCGTTATGCGAGCGATGTCACAGAACACAGAGAGAGAGAGAGAGAGCGTGTGTCCCGACGAGGGGGCCGGATTCGTTCGCTAACTACGAGGATCCGCGAGATCGCGGATAACGAATAGGTAACGATCGGATTGTGTTTCCAGAGATGAGGGCCAATTATGGGTATAACGTCTGCCGCACGAGCTTCGCTGATCTTTGCCCGTTAGCGGTACACCCACGCGTGCGCGGTGAAACCCGGCAGCGCGGGGAAACTGCATATCGTTCGCGAATGATCGATCGATCGTGTGCCTCTCCCCCCGCTGGATCACCTGGGGATTAGCGATCCCCTAATCGTTTCGTGCGGCTGGTTGTCTCTACCCCCCGTCCTCCGGATTACGGTTCGACGAATCGAACGTGGACGCAGGTGGACACGTTTTTAGCGGAAATTATCCGAAGCAGCAGGTAGTGCGATTACTCGTCTACCCTTTACGTAAAACCTTTAATACAAATTCTTCGATATCGCGAGGCGCAAAAGTACCTTCCCCGTCGAAATACCGAAATACTCGTCTCCGCGAGTATCGCCATCTCTTTCACCCCCCTCTGCCTGTTTTATTTTTCCTGGCAAATTTCCATTCCAGCCGAAGAAGGAAACCCGTGTCGCCGTTCCGGCTAAAAGCTCAACAACGAACTCGAAGCGAAGGGCCGAAAAGGCACGCGTATTGTGCCGAGAAATGGAATGAGCCTGGGTGCAGCTGGTGCAACAACGCGGTTCCCTCCTCCTTCTCTCTCTCTCTCTCTCTCTCCTTCTCTCACTGTCTCGCGCTCTAGCAGCTCCGTCGGTCTATCTACCCGTCTCGATTCGTCGCCGCGGTTTCCCCTCTATCGCCGGTGTGCCGGTGCTCTCTCTCTCTCTCTCGTGGCGCGCGGGGATCGTTGCGCAAGCCGACGAGGATGCGCGCGGAGAACCGAAGAGGAGCGGCTCTCTCGCGGCACGGCCTCAGCCGTGCATCGGTGCCAACGGCGTGCTCGCTCGCGTGCCGTAAATTTCGAGCTCGTGCGCGATGCTACGGCGTACGTGTGCCTCGAGTGTGGCACGAAGTGTGCCAGATCGCCTGTGTACGAGAGCGGAGCCGGCCCGCCGATCCTCTTCTCGTCGCCCGCGCGTACCAGCGAGGAAGCTCTCCTCCGAGCGAGAGGAATAGCTGCACTCACTCCGTCGATGCAACGACGCTGACTCTCGCCGACTCTCGACACTTTGGAGAGAGTAACGACGCGGCTCGTTGGCCGCGCTCGTCGTCCCGCGCTCGACATTTAATCCTTCGTGAAGGCGAGACGCGTCGAAGGGCGCGCGCCAGCCAGCGATCGAGCGAGCGTCTCCTCTCTTCTCTCCTCTCCTCTTCTCTCCTCTCATCTCCTCTTTTCTCTTTGCGTCGACACGTGTGGGTGAACGGTTTCTGCTGCTAACGGCAGCCCCGACATCGAGATTGTCACGCCACCGAGAGAGATCTCGTCACGATCGACCCGAACATATCCTTCCTGGATTCCTCTTTCCAATTTTCGAGAGTCGACGCTCCCTGTCTTGCGCTCTCTCCTTTGCCCTGCACGCGGCGCTTCTCGGAATAGTTGATCCGGCCGAGTTTCTTGAAAATAGTCTCTCCTCTTCGCTTACGCGCTTGTTATTAGCCAGAAAGTTTTTGGAAATTATTCACGAGCCGCTCCTCGAAACCCAGACGAATTAATGACGAATTAATGTCAAATCCCAATTTATATCTTCGATATAAAATATTGCGGCGTCTATCCGCGATGGATAGTGGCAGCTACCAAATGAATTCACGTTCAAAAACGACGTCTGTCTCATTTCCAGCGGAAATATTTTATTTTAAGAACGGTCTGATATCTCCGTTGCGGAATAATAATACCACTGAACTGACAACTTGTAGATTATATGCTCAAACCTCTAAAATTGTAAGTTTTGCATCGAGTGGCTTTTCGTTTCTAAAATTCACTCGTACGTACAACTTTACCTGCTTCGTTGTTGAATCTGTTACTGCTGAGCAACAGAATTTATTAATTTGTTACATCGATTGACCCTAATCGAGGCTCGAGACAGTCTTCACAAATCCCGCATTCGACTACGTTTTCTCTGGCAAATTTCCATTCCACTGAAAACGATAATACCAATGTCGTCGGTACAGAATGATATCAAAGCGAATATATATTTTATTTAACACAGAGACATTAAAATAAAAAGAAAAAAAAATAGAGAAACTTTATAATATAATGGACTGTACAGACTTTTATTTGTATAAAAATTTTATTTCAATAAAAATTATTTAAATCTTTAAAAATACCGTTTCACGTCTATAAAGTATCTAACAAAAATTATAAATTGGTCATTTCGACCACTTTCTAATGTTAAAAAGTAGTTCTAATGTTAAAAATTGTACATTCGATAATACTGTACAAACTTTTATTTGTACATTTTAATAAAAATTATTTAAATCTTTAAAAATACTGTTTCACCTCTAACAAAAATTATAAATTGGTCATTCCGACCAATGGTAGTTTTAGTGGAGTTAGCAAGAGACTTGCGCAATTTCTTCCCGACCAATTCTAACGCTCTTCGAGCGACGCCAGTGTGTAATAAAATACCAAAAATTGCGGCCCAAAGGGTATTTCTGCGTAACCTGTGCGAATCCCGGTTCGTCTGGTCTACCGGATGTTCGGAGAAATCGATTCGTCGAACGACCGTGTCCGGCAAAGGGTCGCCGAGGTTGGATTGGAAGCGGGGCTTGTCGGCCGGTTTCACAATGGAGCGGATCGAACGCGTGCCGTCCAAAGACAGAGCCTGCGGAACATCTGCATACTGGGATTTCAATGCGCGCTACACACGAGAAAATAATCGACTGCCTATACGAGCACGTTATACGCTGCTATTTGCCTCCATAAACGGTTTGAAACGGGCCGTAGAAACGGTACACGCCGGGTATCCAATCGCATTTGTCACGACAAACTGCGTCTCCGATATAAGTATCTTCCCTCTCTTTTGTTAATTATTTATTACAATTTCTTCTTTACGCGGTTTCCAGATTCTTTTGTTCATTTTCATTTCATGCTCTCTATCTCTGATTAAAAGTTTGAGATAGTTTGACTTTGTTGGTGATTTGTTTTCCATGCCTATTTCCTTGCGTGCGTGACGAATAATGCGTTAATCACGCTTATAATAAGAGTGCTCACAAGTAACGTCTCTTTTTCGATACTGTACAAAATTTTACTTTATTTAAATTTTTTTTTTTTAATCATTGTTATGAATTATAATTATTAATGAACACAATTACCGCTTAATCATCGATATTTAAGCCCAATTTCGATAATTTAAAAAATGAAAGGAGAAATACAGATCGCCTGTAAAAATTACAAGGGAAGCTCGTTGTTATCCTGAAATTCGATGTCGTCCTGCCTGAAACGATAAATCATCCGCGACTCTAGCGGATTGAAATCCTCCTTGCGTGCTTCCTTCGTCGTCATCGTCTCGAACGTTTCTCACCCCCACCTTATCAAAATTCCTAACCCCCCCCCTCCCCCACCCCTCCCTGCCAGCGAGTTTCTTCCAGCCGTCGAAACTTTTCTCTCGCCGAGAGAACAACTCGTATTATCCGGCGGATTTTCTTCGTGACAGAGTGGGAACCTCCTACGAAAGGTGGCAGCCGGAGGGCACGTCGACACGGGGCATCCGAGGTATCGACTCGCGTCCTATCTTCTCTCTCGTCGGAGGCGGCAGGCAACGCGGAGGAGGTGCACCGAGTTCCTGGTTCACCTGTGTGTGCCTCGCCTCGTCCGAGATGCTCACCTGAGGCTCACCTGAGGCTCACCTGGCCGTGTTGCCACTCCCGCGGCTGCGGCACCACCTCCGCGACATGCCGCCTTTTCACTCGCGGCGGCGTTATTATCAAAGGTCAGCGGGGAGGTCGTTCGGCCCGAATTACCATAGTATAGGTCATGGAAGATGCACATCCGCGGACAGCGAACGGGAACACACGCGCTGACGTGGGTGTTTGGCGCGTGACGGAGCGGATCGCTGTTGTTCCTTCATTCATGGCCCTTCGCGCTCTGCCGCGAAATTGTCCGCGTCATTTCGTCGTCGCTCTTTTGGATTTTTCGACTCACCGAGATCTGATCGACGAGCGAATTCATCGCGCGGTTTGTTTAATAATTTTTGAGAAGGAATTTTCTCGTTGCTGATGTTTTTTTCTTTTTTTTATGGAAAACAAGTTCAAAATGAAGTAGATGGATATCATCGGTGAGTTCAATTTTCTGAAAACGGTGCAATTGCGAGTATAAAGAACGAGAAAATGGACGAGTCGATGAATGTGTTGAGATTTCAGGAATGGAAATGGCTTCAAACCATCGCAAACACTGTCAAATTACAAAATGACGACAATTTCCCGGAGGAAAACGAACAAATTTTCGAGATATTGCAGCTCTTGACTCTTTTCATGATACAACTAAACTTTGTGTTTAGATTTCAGGAATAAACATGTTTGCCGTTTCACTTCGAACCACCGTAAACACTGTCGCAAATTACAAAATTACAACAATTTCCCGGAGGAATCGTCTCCAAGCACGATTCACGTGAAGACAATACCCCAGCTGTCGTCGTTAATACGACGCGATGCTTTCCCCCTCGTCGGCTTAATAGCTTCACGGTTCGAGCTACCGCAATGCGGGCAGCAAGCAGAAGTTTCCCTACTCGCCGAAGGCACAGCCACCCTTAAGTCGCCTCGCTTCGCCAAATATAACCGTTCCGCATTGCAGTTACGTGCAGCGGAGTCCCTCGGCTTCAACTCTTCGATCGATCGTTTTTTTTTTTTTTTCTTCACAAATAATTCGTCGTGTTAATTTAATAAAAAGAAAAAAAAGAAGAATCCGAACGAGTGAATTTCGCCTCGTCCGTCGCTCATTACGTTCGACGCTTCGCGTCTTTAAACAATAACCCGATACCGTAAAGTTACGCCGATGAGTTACGGGCAGAATCGTCGAGTCGAACATGCATCGTTCGCTCGGCGCACGCGGCACAAGCGATAGTCCGAGCGATCGTGCGTGCCGGACGGTCTCTAGACGGCAATTACAGTTCAGAATCCAACGACTGCGGGGCTAGAAGTTCAGAGTTCACCCGCGGCACAATGAACCGTTCATCGATGCCCCGAGGCGGGCTCTCGCTCGTTCCCTTCTCGAACGCTTTGAAATAACGGCGCGTCAATGGAACTGTTGTAACCTCGTGGGACCAGCGAGGGAATTCTCCGGCGAGGGAAGCGAGAGAGAGAGAGAGAGAGAGAGGGGGGGGAAAAAAAGAAAAGAAGAGGAGAAAAATAGCCAAGATTTTCTGCGTCGGTGGAGGAGCAAGCAACGAGAGACGGCGGGCGTTCGAGGCACGTCCGAGACGTCAATGGAACGCGATTCACCACCCGCTGCGCGTCACATCTTATCGAAACCGCGTTACGCGCCCGCTATTCACAACATTTACAATCAAATCGCCGCCGCATTGTCGACCAATGACCAAGCAGCACCGTCCAGCAGAATATCCCCCGCGGCATTGCGCTGGATTACTTCCAACCCCGAACGGTACCCAGTGAGCGGGTTTCGTTCTCTCTTTCGTGGCTCGTGGAACCCGTGATTGTGGAACACGCAATTATCCTCGATTCATTCCTGACGCGCCGACTGTCGCAACGTCGCGAGATCAGCCGAGGAATAAAAGACTATTCTAACTTTTAACTCGACTCGAGAGAATATTTTTTCCAATATTTCTCTGTCGATGGTCCGTTTCCCCGGGGAAATACCCACGCACGAGTAACAGCGAGGAACGTCGACTGACGAACAATTATCCTACCCTCTCTCTCTTTCTCTCGAGCGAACGAAACGCAAGAAAGAGAGAGAGAGAGAGAAAGAGAAAAAAATCGCCGTGCGTGCTCGCGAGGACGACAAGGCGGAGATTGCGGAATCGGCTAGAATGCAGATCCACGCCGTCACCGCGGCGTTTTCTACGTGCCGACAACCTGCAACGTTCGAGCGAAGCCTCGCATTTCTGGTTTTACCTGCCTTTACACCCATGCATCGTCCTGCATTATGCGCTACAGTCATCGTTCCAACTCCCCTCCCCCTCCGTCCTCTGAGCGTCTCTTTCTCCGCCATATGTTGCCTTTCCTCCTCCTCCACCGCCTACTTTTACCCCCTTTGGCTTTTCCATCTCTGTCTCTCTCTCTCTCTCTCTCTCTCTCTCTCTCTCTCTCTTTCTTTCTGTCTCTTGCCCTCTCCTTCTCTCCGTAGCCTCTCCCTCTTCCACGAGACGGCCTGTCGTTTCGCAAGGATGCACGTATCGCTTTATCTCGAGCTGCATTTAATTCACGTAGGTAGGGACTAGGAAGAAGAGCACGTGCATAACCCAGTCACTTTCAAAGGTTGGGCGTTCGAACGGTTTGCGAAACGCAGGAGCATACCGGCTTCTCCCCTTTGCCTGTGTCTTCTTTCTTCTGCTCTGCCTTTTTTTTTCCCCTCTTCCTCCTGCTCCTCCTGCTCGCGCGAAGCTTCGCTCGTTCTTTACCGCGCCGAGGACGGCTCGTAAATCGCGATCAAGTTAAGTAATTCCAGGATCGAAAGTACGCGCGCGTCGTGGCGCAATGCCGTGTTTTGTCGACGCGTACGCTACGTACGTACGTGCGTACGTACGCCTGGACGATAATCTGCTCGACAGTCGGCCCGTTCGGTTGGACACAGTCAATCGCACTTCCGTTCGGGAGGACTCGTAAATTTCAAAAAACGAGCGAGGCACCTGCTGACGCGAAACGATAGGGAAAGTTTGCGTTTTCACGAGCAACGAACAACTTGACGTTTCAACGTGCGAACGAAATGAAACGTGCGTTGAACGTTCGCGTTTCTATAATTTCAAAAGACAGTCCAAGAGACCGGAGACGGAGGATCATCGTACGGTGACTCAGAGGAATTATCCGCGGTCCGACCTTCGCTGCGGAGATTCCGTGTCAACGCGTGCAAACACGCTGACCTCCTGTGTCATCGGATCGCGATGACGAGCCAGCCAGCGCTCGATGACGCGTCGACAGAGGGAACAGAGTGGGAGAAAGAGTTGCGAAGAGTTGGAATGGAAACGCATCCCGGAGGATGGGACGGGAGAGATAGCATTGTGAAGCACGGCCTCGATGGAAGATGCCATAGGTGTAGGTGGATGAGTTGTGCCTCATTGTCGGGGCGGCATACCATTAGAATACATTAGAGACTCTTTCCCCGCTATCGTTTGCTCGTCGAGCAACGCGTTCGAAAAAGAGGAAGAACCTAACGGGGAAACGACGCGGAAAGAAGAAAGAGAGCGAACGAACGAACGAACGAACGAACGGACCAAGAGGGAGTGTAGAGGGTGGTGAATCGGTCGTTCATGATTCCACGATGATTAAACGTTCGCGGAACCGTTGAATTATGTTGTGAAGCGTTTGTCTGCTGGACTGGCGAGGGGCGTGATCGATCGTGGACCGAGATGCTAACTAGACCCGCTCTCGCGCACTGACGACTCTTTATTAAATAACAGCGCGCCTGTCGTTTCCGCGTACCGATTCAACCTTTGCGCGTGCTCGCGTGGGATCACTGTGTTCCGAGTGTGTTTTCGGTTTAAACGGCGATTACCGCGTTCGATGGAACGAAGGGACGGCTGATTAAGAAGAATCGGGCGGAACAATAGAGAGAGGTTGGATTTCAATGAGGAATTCAACTTTCTTCAGGGAAATGATGCACGTTCGAGCCCGATGCCGCTTCGACGAGGTGTGCGAAGGTTGCGTCCGTTTGCGAGAAAGCAGTTGTTAACGGCGCTTCTCTCCGTATCTGCCATTCCAAAGGCGCTCTCTGCCTTTTCTTCGTTTCAGACGTGGTATTTTTTTTTTCACGCGTGTACACGAGTAGAATTTTAGTGCGTCGTACGTGCAACAGTTCGACGTAATACTACCGCGTTCTTAATTCGGATAAACGCGTCTGATCAAATAACTTTAGAAAGAAGACTCTCGGTGTTTAACAATCGGGCATAATCCAAAATCTGTACCCCAGTACGATTCGTCTCACTGAAAGGCCCAGAAGCAATTGTTTCCTGACTAGGAAATGAAGACGACTGCTTTCTCCATAAAATTTTATCAATATGCAAACATTTGAATCGATACAAAACAAATTACAGGCGCGACAACGCCACTCCTACTCGAGGTCTAAACCACGCCTCCTCGCGAATCACGTGATACAAACAAACCAATTGCTAATTTTCGTTGCATCAGCGTTGCACCCAAAGAGGTCCGATTTTCTGGGTTACCCCCGCTAAAATCACTTTCGGTGATAAAATGTCGACTCGAAACCGCGTTGCATCTCTATACTTTCATATCTGCTACCTGTTATTTATCAATGACTCGATTCGAGCGAAAGTTGCAGACACGCCCTTTCGACTTCAACTCGCGTGCGCAGGATAATATTGAACGTAAGGAAATAAATTTCGAGAAGAACGTGTCAAGTTCTTGTGCCTTTCTCTTCTCGAGAAGATACTTTGCTGCTGTTGTACCATCAGTCACGGCGTATTCTTTCGCTGAAAAGGAAGAGACGAACGATAATTTCACTTTTGCAGACAACGAACGATTTCAATTGCCCCCGGAACCAGAACGATATTTCACGCGAAGCCGGAGCCGAAAGCAGCGAGCAGACTCGCTCGAGGAGAGTACGACTCGCGTGTGCTCGTGGCGCTCGCGCCGTTTCTTACACCGATACAAATTGCAGCCGCGTCAAGGTAGCGCCGATTTCTCTCTCTTTCACTCTCTCACGAGCGATCTGTTCCCTCGATCTTTCACGGTTGACCAAGTGGAGGAGGCGTTAATTAAGATATTCCCCCTGGCCAATATCGGAGCGCTCGGTAAATAAAAGGCGAGGTCGATCGATCCGATCGATCCGAGGGGAACCGTCGCCGTCTCCTTCCATTTAATTAAATCGAATTAAACGGGCAACGTAATGCCAGAGATCAAGGGAAGATCGTTCCAGCGATTTACCGAGCGCGATCGTGGCGGATCATACGCGAATCGTGGCAGCGTTTCTTTGAAGTAAGGTCGCCGAGCCTCCGCTCTGATACTTTCTAAGTAGACCCAGCGAGATCGTTAATTCGCCGTAGCGCGACTCCTTCTTGCGAGTAATTGCTATATCGTGTTTTTTATCGACGTTATCCAGCGCAACACAGGCGATTTAAATTTATTAAAAAATTTACTTTGCTCGAGTACTTTTCAATTTCAATTGCTCACTTTTCAACGAGACGAAGAAGAATCTGAAACGCAAAGTTTGCACTTGTCGCGAGGCCGTGTCGATCGCGGCGCGCGTAAATTCGCGATCGGCGAGGAGGGGAATAAAATTTGCAACGGGCACCCATCGTCGTAGCCGATTCGTCGATCGACGCGTAGGACGATTGAATTTACGCCGACTGGCTGCGCATTCCCTGCCCCGGCTCGATTTACGGTTATAGCGCGACGGATTAATGGGAATTAAGAATCGTTGAACGTGCAGCTACGGTGGCTGGTCGGATTCTAGGGAGAAGCTTTCCGCGAGAAACGGCAGACGTTCCCCACTGGGGAAATGGCTCGAATTCCTCGCGCATTTCGACGAACTTCGATCCGCGCACGTCACCACGCGCGATCGACGCGCGTTTGCCCCTCCGGCTGAAGGCTTCGTGCAATTGTCTAAAGCTAAAATCTTACTATGCGGAATTTTAAGAATTATCGACAAAAATCCACAAGGGAGAGAAATTTCACGCAGACGTTCTAAATATTCAACTATTCGTCACGTTCAATTGGCCATTGCAAACGAAAAATTATAACGCTCAAACTTGCTCAAACCAGGAGATCGTCAATCGCGTCGATACGAGCGTCTCGTTCAAAGAGAGCGGCGCAAAACCGATAAAGATTACCCAATTTCAATCGTCGAGCGGCTGAATTGAATCAGTGGCCACGGCAGGACGCCGTCGAACGAGCAGCGATTAAATAATTCATACCGTCTCCCAGCAAACAATAAGCGACGTGAAACTCTCTTTGCTTCCTCTCTCTTTCTCTCTCTCGTCCCTCCTCTCTGTCCCTCTCTGTCCCTCTTCCTCTCTTTGTTCGACCATTCAAGTTCCCGTGGAAGTTCGAGAGGCCAGAGTCTCGGGGATTCGAATTAACTCGACAAAGTATCGGCAGGTAGTCCTTAATTAGCAGAACTAATTGCGCGCTGGCTCCGCATGCAGAAAAGGTTACGCGTCGTGATTTATTGACCCCTCCCCGCCGCTGTCCTAATTAAGTGCAAGAGAAGCGCTATTGTAGCCCGGGCAGCCAAGACCAGAAACAATTACCGATCCGCGCGCGGACCACGAAAAAACAGCACGGGTTCACGGGCACCGGGGAGGGGCAGGACTCGACGACAGGAATCCGACCGGTGTTCGCGGGCTCCAAGTTCGTTAACCCTTTCTGCCCCTCCCCCACAATGCTCGCGATACGCTCGCCGTTTTAGGAACGAGACGGACGAATTTCAACGCGCCCCGTGCACAATCCCGTCGATTATTAATTGCGACGCAGACCATCTCCCCCAAGTTTGTAACTTTCCATCGGTGTCGCGCGAAAGTATTCGTGAACCTTGCGTCGGTAGACAATTTTTTGTGAATACGCGAATTCTTTTATTTTACCAACGAGACAATTGCAAGTGAGCACACGATGTAAAAAGATATGCAAAATATTTAAAGTACAGTGTTTTTTTCGTTCAACACTTAGTAAGATAATTTGAGATATCTAGATTCTAATTTTTTGTTTTATATTTATATTCTCAGAAATACGGAAATACGAAAAGTCACGATTGAATCGATTAAATTTAAAGCGTGATAACGTTCTCATCCTTCTTAAAAATTTAACAGACGGAAATTACTGAGTACAGACTTTGTACTGCCTCGTTCGCAACTGTAACGCAAGTGGTCGTTGCTGCAGAGGGAAAGGAGTAAAAACGCTCGCGATTCGCGTGTTACGAGATGAAGAACAGAAAGAAACTACCGCAAGTACCGCGTCGCGAATTTTAATTTTCGAGCCTTCTCAGGTAGAACGTTGCTCTCTGCTCGGCTTTTAACCAGTGATCGAAGTTGCGAAAGGGTAGCGGCTCGACGCTTCTCTTCCGGATTCAATTACGCGGAGAGAATGGACACGCTTTACGCGTGGACATTTGTACACTTCGCTTAGCTTACGTAAACGAGTGGCTGGCTGTGGCGCAGGCACGTAAAGCGCGTCTCGTTGTTTCCAAATTGGTTAGAAATCGGCTAGAAATTCCTCGATTTCGCTTCCATTTTCAAGTTAAATCAAGATCTGTACGAGATCTAATTTAAACATGGAATTTTCATTTAATAAACATTACTAAATACTCTTCGACTTACGAATGATTATCATACTGACTATCATACTATTTTTCTTAACTTGTAATATAATTATACATTTATAACGGATCGAATGAATAAATTTTTCAATCATGTCATACAAACACGAAAATACTCTAACTGTGGAATAGACAGAAACTGCGTACCCGAAACTTTTCAGCTGACGTTGTAATTATAAAGTAACTAAAATACATCGCGAACGAAGGAATCAGAAACCATCACGTCGCGCCTTGAATCACAATGCCGCCCTGCAACATCGCTGGATGCTCCGCGGAGTGTGGAAGCGGAACAATCGGTCCAGTCGCCAGTCGCCGTATCGATCGATTGGATTTCTCCGCGCGTCGGTGCAGACCGACGAAGCTGTGTTCCCCGAGATCGAACCCGGCCACTGGAATATGTTCGATATGATTGCTGCCAAGGGACCGGAAGGCGAGTTTCGCCTGGCTGCAACGCGGCACACAATTAAACGTACATAACGTCCACCGCAGCGGCCGGCCGGGTTTCATGCGGTCGAAAGTACGCCGGCGAGTTATTACGATTCTCCATCAACGGTGCCGACAACCCATTACGTAACGGCGCGGTGATCGATCTTAACAGCGAGATAATGGATCGCGGTTCAGTTCCGTATTTTAGAGAACCCTTCCCCGCGACGGCTCACGCCTCTGGAATCCGCGTTTCGCAAGCTCGTGGACAGAGATTTAGAGTAAAGCTGGAACGCGAACGAGACCCTTTCACGCGCCGTTGTTGGAAAGAACAGAGTCTAATTTGAAATTTTTTTCATTAAAAGATTAGACGGATATTTGTGCGATTCCGGAATTTCGAACGAGGTGACGTTATTTCACGTGAGACGCTTTGATTTACTTTGTTATATCTATATATATATTTTATATATAATATTTTTTTTTTGTTTGATTTTACATCAAGCTCCATAAAAATGTCGCGTCGTGCTCTTCTTTCAATGAAAAATAAAATTACTTCTGGCACGAAACTGCTCCCAAGACAGATTTCGATCGAATCCTTGACAGATTTTCGATTACAATCTCTCTCTCTCTCTGCCTTCGCGATGTCGATTGACATTTTTCTCCCATGAAAGTAGGGAAGTCGGGAAGAAAACGGGCGTTAAATTGATCACTGCTGCGGATTAATAATTACTAACGCAACGTATACCCAGTTGGCGGCGTTGATTTACTCGGTAATTGCTCGGACTTGCAGCGCGGTTCCAGAGCGCGCGAAATGCTAACACTGTTCTCATGTCCCACGGATCGTGTATCGATCCCGGTGATCTTTATTGCCGTCACGGCTGAATATTGAAATATCGATATCCAACGTATCTCGGCACATCACGCGTCCACGCGAGAATGGCACTCATACGTACAATTAAATGCCGATTAAGTAATTAAGATAGGATCGTTTAATTGGGTGCCGCGCGCCACGGTTGATCAAAGCGCGGGTCTAGCGCTCTCTGCGAACGGACAAAGCGCACCACGATACCGCAAACGTATTTCCTACTGTTCCCTCTTATCGGATCCGGCGATCGATCTGTAAAACGCAACAAATCAACTATGACCGCGCCTTGAGACGCGAGCCTCGCTTTTGTCGCCGATCGATCTCCCGCTCGTTGCAGCTCGTAGATGGCGGAATTTTTCAAACAAAATCGACTCTCTGTTGATCGGAAAATATTCCGTCCGACATTCGAATCTCGTTAGAGATCTTCGAGACTCGAGACTGATCTCTAACGAGAGATAGACTTTCGGAGAACGATTCGAAGCGCTTGTAAAAAGGTGTACATCGCAAAGCGGAACAACTTAATAATGGACAGCGTTACGCAGACCGTTCTTACGAAACTCTATCAGAGAAGAGAACCGTTTTCGCTCCTCGCGTTTCGCCGCGCAATTGCTCCAAAATCAAATCTCATGCAGAGGGATTGCAATTTGCCGATCCGGTTGTATATTTCCGCGTGCAACTGGCTGCAAACCGCAACAGAGGGACCTCGTCGGACAGCCGCTGACAAGCTTCCTAAAGCGAAACGGAGTAACAGGTTCGAAACGTTTGAGGCCGTTGGTGCCACTGCTGCGCCACGCTCTCAGCTTTTCGCCGAGAACGGCCAAAAGGGGCTGGAAAATTTACCGAGGCACAAGCTCGGTAATGGTTCCCTGTCGGTCGTGACTGTGTAAACAATACGGAGTCGAGCGTTAGCAAAGCGGTGTTGCCCAACGGCACGAGTCCCCCCTTCCACGAGACTCGTCCTCCCGTTCCATCCGTCCCATAAAACCGCGATTTCGCAAGCTTCCTGACCCTCTCTCTCTCTCTCTGTCTCTGCGACTCCTCGTAAAAGCGACCATAGCGAGATAGGATCGCAAACGCGTCAGGTGCAGCACGAGCGTAGCTACACCTAGACGCGATGCGCACGATCATAGATCCGATTTATATTTGCATGAAATTTATCGAAGCCGAGGCGGACATGTGTTCGCCGGTGGATTATCGCGTTTCATCGAGATACCGGCTCGATGTGTCGGCCCTGGCCGCCGCTCTGTGCACCGAACAAACACGAACCAGAGATATATCGCTCGTACGCTGTTCGTTCCCTGTCGTTTTTCATCGATTCCCGTTCCCGAGGAATAAATAATCCGGAGGAGACACTTTCTGTGTGCACAAAGGAACAACACAAAGGAACGCGCGCCTCGGAATCCTCGTTGACGAACAGGGACTTTTCAAAATATGGAAATATAACAGAGCATTCGTGGCAACTCTTTCGTTTCAAAGTTGAGAAATTGACCGTAGAAAAAAATTGCGCGTGGTCCAGCTGATCGACAGATGACAAAACTCTCTCTCTCAGTGTCATTTCTCTCGTCCTCTTTCACTGTACAATCGGGCGATGTGACGATTTGAGCGACAGCCGCTCACGGCACTGTCAAGATAGTAATTAGTCGTCCGGTACGTGTTTCGAGAACTGGATTACATTTAATCCGACGACCACAGTCCACTCGGCTACCGTCCAGTTTCTAGATCAAGTTTAATTCAACGTGCGAGACACGCGTGCACTCGCCTCGTCCGACAAACTGTAAGTGGATTTCAACATTTGTGACAAAACCCACCACCGACTCGCGCCGGCAGTACTTTCGGTTTCAAATGCCACGCGACTTTCCAACGTTGGGTTTATCGCCCGCACGACAGCAACACACAGTTGCGCAAGAACGCGTCCATCAACTTCGAACTCTGCGAAAAACTGTATATTCGTTCTGCTGAATTCGACTTGGTACGCCGCCGGTACGTTTCATTCAGCCGTTCGCCCGATTATTACACGATCCATCAATTTCGACCGTTCAATCTCGGGGAAACGGGATCGCTCTGTATCAGCGCGCGAACGATCGGCCGAGCGATCGTTCGTGAAATTGCCAACGCTCCTCCGACTTCGGCTGCTATCTCCGCGGAAACACCGGCTCGCTCTAACTCCGGTAATTGACTTTTACTTCTGGCTGCGGGCGCGCTTTTATTCCGGAAACACCCGTGTCCGTTCCAGGCTCGGATTGCGCAACGAGGTTTCTTTATCTCTCCCGTTCTTTCTTTCTCCTTTTCTTTCTCCCTCCGCGAGTAATACGCAGATCGACTGGTTAACGAGAAGTCGAATTTGGCAATAGGCGAGCGGCGCCGGTGAAACCAGAAAAACCGTGGCCGTGGTTTTTACGTAACTGCTTTTACCGCTTCCATCCAAGTGTCCCGCGATTTCGGACATCTGATGCGATTTCGACGTTTGCCTCTTCTCGCGATCGGGATTGATCGAACGCTAAATTTGTCCACATCAGCGTCGTTACGTGTTGAAAAAGACATGTCAATCGCAGTGTCTCCGGTAAGTCAAATTTCATTTAGTTTCGAAACGACTGCCTCCTTATTTATGCTAAGTTATTTATCTGTTGGAAACACATGACTCCAATATTAAATATAAAAATAATTTTAATAGAAACTAATAAACAACGTGTAGCTTATCCATTCTCGGAAATGACTGCCTCTTTATTTATACTAACTCTAAGTAACTGCAAGTAAGTTATTTATCTGTTGGAAACACATAAACCTTGACTTCGACATAAAAACAATTTTAATTAAAACCAATAAACAACGTGTAGCTTATCCATTCTTGGAAACAACTGCCTCTTTATTTATGCTAACTGCAAGTAAGTTATTTATCTGTTGGAAACACATAAACCTTGACTTCAACATCAAATATAAAAATAATTTTAATAAAAACCAGTAAACAACGTGTAGCTTATCCGTCTTTTTTCCCTGTGATCGTGCGAACTGTTCAGTTGGCGAGTCGCCCAAGTCCAAAATTAACAAAAATCATAAAGTGATTATACTTGCGCATATTTCGTTCCATGTCGATAAGAAATTAGATCCAATTCTTGAATAATGATATTTGATTATTAGTTTGTTATCGAAAGAAACGTAGCTCTCTTATAAATTATATATTCTCTTTACTTCTCGATAAAACCACATTTTGTTCTTAATAATTCGTTGCGAAATATTACACGAAAGTTCAATTTTCACATTAAAAAAAAGGGGCTCTGTTCATCGCGTCTATCTCAAACACTAATTTATCCAAACGCGCTCGATCAAACCTCCAACTCGTTCAAACTTTTCCCTTCCGTTTCCTCGCGACGAGTCCAACGAGAGGGCGAAACTCGCATTCCATCTCGCGTAGCGAGGCGAGGGAAACACGAGGAGAAAGACACCGCGCGGAAGAATTGGAAGCCACGCAGAGCGACGATTCCCCCGACAACTCTCGGCGGGAGTTGATTTATAAAGAGCACACCCAGAGCGAGTTGGTAGCTCGCTCGCGGTGGCTGGTGGCTGATGCAGCGTTAATTTCAAAGACATTGCGGCGGCGAGCATTAGGAGCGTCATCCAGTAGCGGCGGCCTGCCGATGCCGTGCGGACGCGAGCGAGCGAGCTCGTACCTTCGCGCCTTCTTCTCCGCCGTTGCGCGTTGCTAATAATATTTACTGGCGGAGATGGCGACCGGCGAAATGGCAGGCAGACACACACCTCGCCTGGTAATGACGCGGCTACCGACGCCGCCGGTAACCTTATAATTACGTTTCTATTCTATTATGCGTCCGCGATTGCGCACGAAATTTCTCTCTCTCTCTCTCTCTCTCTCTCTCTCTTTCTCTCTGCCTTTCTTATTTCGCTGTCGTTCCACTCCTTTTTCCTTCCCATCCTCGCCTCCTATTCTCATCAGCTCGAGAGCTGTCTGCCCCGCGAGGACACGTCGTTCCTCTCACACACGAGGCGCCCGTAGCAAAACGGGGCTCGCACGGGAGTACGATCGAAAGTTGATTACGGCCAACATCGATTATGCCGGCCGGGGGGAACAGCCTTGCGCGCAATTCCTCTCGGTAGCCGCGATTGGCGAAATATACGTTTATACGACTCGCGTAACTCGCTACCGACTCGCAACGGTATCACGACGCAAAGCGATCGCTTTCCTTTCACGTCTCTTTAACGACGTGTCAGACGCGCAATTACGCTTAATTGCGAATTTACGCTTCGGAGAGCCAGCGAAATGAAAATTCTTTCGCAACCGGTTTCGTTTCTAATCTCTAATTTTCGTTGACAACAGGCAAAATGCTTGCGCGAAATTCTATCGTGCATCGTCGCAAAGAGTCGCGGAGTCTGCGTAATACGCGTGCAACCCGCAACACACAACTCTACACGCAGCGTACGTGTTCCTTTGCGTCCTATGCATCCCGCGTTCTACGCCATGCGCTGCACGCCACACACACTGTACACAGTGTGGCCTGTGCACCCTGCGCACGGCCCGAGTGTTCTTCACTTTGCGCCGTATGTACGTACGTACGTGCAATATCCAGCCTAGTGCCAGCTACGCACGTAGCGCCGTTCCACCGCGGCGCTATCTCCTAAACCGATTGCCATCTACGCGCGCGTTGCGTCTGCCGCGTCGGTGGTGAAACGCGCATCTAAATCACGGCTACGAGCGCGTCAACAACGTTCCCCGAACGAGAGAACCACCGACCACCTAGCGTACCGCGGCAAGCGGCGCTGGTAAACGCAGTTTGTTAAACCCGAGTACACCTCGACCGAGCCACGGCGTCTAATCAGCGAGGTGCGGGTGAATCGCGTACTCGAATACACGCGGAGATACGCGGCTCGTACACGGGCCGGTATCCCGGCGAACCGCTCATTAACATGCATTCACGCCGCAATATTTATCGTTGCATGCTGGTCGCTGCTCGCTCAGGCCTTGCTTCTCTCTCTCTCTCTCTCTCTCTCTCTTTCTCTGGCTCTCTCTGTTGCCGCGCGTCTCCGCCGTGGCATTCAGATGTTAGATAAAACTGCCGCGAAACGCGGACGTTACGCGCCTGCGACCGCCTGCGTGACACGCACCGAGGCCACGCACGCCGTGTGCAATCGCGTTACATTGCTTCGCCGACAATGCCTCGGCTTCCTACTCGTCTCTCCTGTTCACTCCCACCGTTCCTGATCTCTTGTTCGGTTCGACTTGTTCGCTAACGTGATTCTCCCTCGGTCGAAATTTTCCGAATCTTGGCAAATCGACGGTGAGCTACTGTTAATTGCGTGGAATCGAGTTAATTCCACGATTCCACGAATGATCGATAAAATAGCATTTTTCTGTTTCAAGTTCTTCGTGACAGAGAAAATTCCAAAATCGAATTAAAAATAGAGAGACTGAACGTGTTTCAGCGAGCATTCGTCTCACCCACTGAATATCGTACCTTGAATATTTCACACGTGTTCCCATATTGCGTGCATCCTGTGCGTTTATTTAAATTCCGCATAATAAACGCACGAGAGTTGCAATTATTAAAAATCATTACGCAGCAAGAACTCCGACACGTCGTAACGCGAGAACGCGTGTTGTAACAAAACGCCTTAATACAATTAATACGACAGGCTTTGTAACCAAAGGCGTTCAGCTTGAACGCGCGCCTCAAACCTTTTCAAACGGCCCGTTCGTTGTCATTAGGCGCTCGAAATGATCGCGCGCGACGTTTCAAATTCGATTCACGAAGAATCGCTGATTGACAGCGAGCCAGACAGCGGTACTGGCGAGTCTGAGAAAGTAATGGTATCGAGTGGTCGATTGGGCAATCGTCAACGATGAATTCACTCACAGTGAGCCAACAGCGTCGCGTTTCGAACGTACCTGAGACAATCCTTTGCTCCACTCAAACACGAAAAGACCACGATTCACTTTCGCACGCGTGAAAATCGCTGGAAATGGAAAATGGTGTTTCAGCGGGATTCGCGCGATGAATCGGCTCAACAACCGATCCGCTCGAGGCTTGTCGCCAACCACGGTTACATGCCGGAATATGAGCACCGGCGAACGGGATCGCGACCTTCGTATCGAGACGAAAGATCGACTTAAAAGTTGCGAAACCCAGCTGCGTATCTGACACGCACTGACGCGTTTCGACTAACGAGTCCTGTACAGGGTGTGCCCGCCGAAACAGAAGCGAGAGACACCGTCACCGATTTGCATAGAAAACGTTGCTTCTCGCCCGACCGCGAGAAATCGAACTACACGTACGTCGTTAGCCTGTCGTTGCGTCGCTGCTTCTAGAAAGTTCACGCGCGTGGCCACCGTTCCGCGCGAATTAGAATTTACGTAGAATTGATTTTAGCCAGAGCGAGAGAAGCGCCTCGCTCTCGCCATCTCGAAATTTATATCGGACGTAAATCACCGCGTTGATATTAATAGCTGGAATTGCGAAACCCGTGGATTTGTTCGTACCGTGTTTCACCCGAGTTTCTCATTAACAGCCGACGTCTCTAAGTATCTTCGAATCGAGAACGGATTTCAGAACGACCGGTGCGCTCCTATGTATCGCAACGTAATATTTTACGTTGTAAACATTATCTCGTTGTACGACTAGCAGGCGAGAACATAAATTTCGTACCGGGCGACTAGAGCGGCGACTTGATGAAAACTTTTTCGAGAAGCACACGGGATACTGTCCTGGCGGCGAGGATTTACCGAGCGACGACAATCTCCCGCTCATCAGGCGGGAAGTTCCACCGAGAAGAGATTGAATTGTAGCACCTTGTGGAGACGGCCTGATTCCCGAGGGAAGGCAAGCGCAAGAAGATACGAGCTGCGAGGGGAAACGCTCGACGTATATGCTAATCGGCCGAGCGTGTCAAGATACTTTCCGGTATGGTGAACCAGTCTACCCCGCTTTAGGGTGAACGAGCGCAACAGGGAAACACGAATGCACCTAGCGTCCCTTTATGGTATCGCGCTTCCTGTTTTCCAACAGTTTCTTCTGTCTTTTTTTGTTTTTCAAGAGTTATCTATCTTAGGAGCGAACTTTGACGCCAGACATTCCAAACCTGATTTGACCATCTTCTCCAAATTAACGTTAAAACTGAGCAAATGCCAAAGTTACAAATTCGTCATTTTCTTTGTACTGTCGCTGTTGGATTCCGTATGAAGGAACGACGCTTGTAGTTTTAAGAGGTTTGCAATCAAGGTTTAGGATGATGTTGCGATGTTTGAATGTGTTTGCTCGATGGAGAAAAAGTGCTGCTGCTCTTCTCAGCACGTCTTTTTCTATTTTTGTTTACGGAAAATCGAAGGGGAAAAGAAAGAAAGAAACGTGGATAACAAACTGATGGAACTTGAAACTATGAGTAAGCGGGTCACTTTAGATTCACAGCGTTAACACCGAGCCAACATCGTCAGGCCTGGTTGGTTATTCAACGTCATAACTTCTCATTGCTTGCATTTCAATTTCTCCGACGGAAGTTTTATATTTTAATCATCCGCAGTTGCAGCGTTAAACGCAGATTCTGAAACTGATCGTTAAACACTCGACTCTCCGACGTTCAGCTCAACGTACAATCACGATTCCTCGTAATTGACGAAGTAAATTTTTCGCTGTTTAGAGAAATATTTTTCGAAGCTTCCTCTTTCGCGGGTATTTTGTCCTTATTAGCTAAAAGTCGATTACCGGCGGTTAACGATCCGTTACACAAGCATCGGTAATTTAAATGAGGGATAAGTACAGAGCACGTCAAAATCGGTATACCATTAAACGTTGATGAAACATCTGGAACACTGTGTTTCGCAAAGATACCACTCGCACCCGGGAAAACCTTGCGGGAGAATTAATCATAATCCGAACTGAATCCGGATCCGATGCGTAATCTCGTAAGAAGTACTCCAATCAACCGAACACTGTTTGCGTAACAAAATCGATGACAAAAGTACGACAGTTGTTCGAAGGTGTTTCGAAACGCGAGGCAAAATGGCAGAAGCTTTCGCTTCGTGAATTTGTGGAATTTATATTCGTAACGAGCGAGGTCGAGTTTTGCGACCAATTCACGAGCCAATAAAGCCAAAATATGTGTACGCGTTGCCTCGTAAAAACTGATAATTAAATTCCTGCGAGATTGATGCGCCCTCTCCGGTACGTGGAGAATTTTCAATAAAACCTTTCGGTCGAAAGTGACGCACCTTCTGACCGTCGAACAACGAGAAAACCGACCTCCCGAGGCGATTTCCCCCTTGGGTGGTCTCTTTGTTTGTTAACGCGAACGACACAACGGTTTCACCGGTAATCGAACGAACGATGCGTAATTGACGCGGTAACGACTCGTAGTTTTGACGCTTCACGCGAACCCGTTCAACGTCGAACTGAAAATAAACACACGCTATCAAATACGAACGAACCCTTTCCACAGTGATTACGAGCAAAATTACGGGTAATCATCGGGAAAGGAGGGGGTTGGAGAGGGGGGAAAGGTTCGCCTATCTCCCATGAATACATACATTAATAACATCGTTCCTTGTCCCTCCTCCCTGCTTCGATTCCGCGGTGATTACCGTACGTGTCAAAATGCGGTTTTACGCGCTCTGACGAAATAAGAATAATACTCGCTTCGATTTCCCCTCGACGCTCGCGGCCGCCTGATTCCGCGGTTCGACTTTGAAAATCACCTGCGTTGCGCAGGTTGCGTGTCAGACGTTAATTGCAGCCGGAGATATAGTTATTACAATATAATTTAAGAACGGTGGAAATCTTCGATGAAGATCTTCGTATCGTTTCCTTTTTCCAAGATAGAAATGAAGGGATCGTTTAATTAATCCTCCTCTGTTCGACGAAAGCTGATTTTGCAAAATCATTTCAATCCAAGTTGTTTCAAGCCGAAATATCGGATCGAGGCACTAAGAGAATTTCAAATAATTTAAAAAAAAAGAAACTTTTGTTAGTAATTTTTCTACGTTAGTAATTTCTCTAAAATTACGAAACACTGTCTGTTACAAAAGTTACTTCAATTCAAGCCTAAATATCGGCTCAAGGCAGCTACTAAGAGAGTTACAAACAATTCTTGATGCTGTTATTTTTTCCTCATCGACGATTGGCATTATCGTTTCTAAAAATACACACCTTGGACTGGCGTCGCAAGAGTTTAACGGAAAGTTTCGAGCTACTAAAGACACTTACTCGTCGTAAAACGCGCTGCGCGAGCGAGACATCACGCCCGTAATGAAGACTTAACGAAATCCAACGGAAGACACAACCGGCCACCGGCTGACAGACGGATCAGACTGCCATTGGAAACCGGCAGTCGGCGAGGCCGAGACGTTCATGCAAATCATAATCGCTCGGCGCTCGTGAAAGGAAAAGTTCGCAACCTCTAAATGGGAGCTACTTAACGCGCTTCGTCCGCGAGCCGGTGATTGCGTACACACCGCGGCGCGCCGGCGCGATAGTTCGATTGGCCGAGTTATCTTGGAAATGCACGTTGCACCGGCGAAACGTCTTTATTCGCGAACGATGTACTCGCGCCAACACCGTTCACGTGGACGATAATTATTAGGCAACGAAGCCTGGTAGCCGGCCGCAGATGCAACCGGGTACGTCGTGCAGATGCAAATAAAGGTGATCTACAACGATGCAATCTCGAGCCAGTGGCCAGTGGTCACGATGTCCGATCAGAGAACCAGAGGGCCACGAAAACCCAGGGGAGAGAAACCACCGGTTTAGATGCTATCCTATACGGCAGAAAATCGCACGGTGAAGCCTAAGTATTCTGGTTTGATAACCCATTGCCTGTGTGCCAGATGTGTGTTTCATCGTGTTTGAATATTCGATCGATGGGGACTGGTTTGATAACTCAATTCATTGGTGCTCGTTAGAGGATCCAGTCGTTACGGTAGAGCTTACTCACTTTTTACGTTGCGTTTTTATACTTTTCAGCCGAGTTTCAAAAGATTCGTCAACGTCGATGTTTGAATGAGACCATACAGATCTGCTTAAGATTTCTGTTTTAAGAACACAAGAAATCTTCGATACTTTTTGCCTGGCAATGCGATAATAATACTTTATCGGGGAGAGATATCCTTTAATTACGGCAAAGGACACGCTTTATCGCCACTGTTCATCTTCGCGATGAAGCTGAATAAGGCTCGCCGCTATCTAAAGTCGCAGCGACGAAAAATCCCCGTCACCAATAAACTACCGCCAAACGAGGCATCCTCTAAATTGGAAATTCCATTAGAAGAAGGTATATAAGGGAGCCCCGGTGGTTCGATGGAGCATCATCTCCACGGTAGAGAGAGCATCCTATCAATAATTCGATAAGCCCGGTGAAAAATGGCCAGTGACACCGGTACTTCGTTACACGAGCGACCAGTCATACCAGTCTTGACCCCTGCGGGAACCGCTTCGGAACCTTTCCCAGCACACCTGGAGGAAACGTTACCTTCCTCAACCTCGTCCGCGCATCGACGAAACGATTTACAGTGCGCCTCCTCCCATCGACGCGCCGCTTTCTCCTCCCCGGACCCTCCCCCCTCCTCGCCCTCCCCCTTGTTATCGATCTCGTACGCGTCCCACCGACAGCTCTCTAGCTGCGCTCGGGCACCGTGGCCCCACGCCGGTTCCTGCCACCGCACACGACACGCCACGCACGCGCCGTCTCTCCTCCTAATGACAGAGCACCGCGTTTCGCCCGGGTAAAAGTGTCAATTCCACTGACAGAGCTGACGAAGGTTCTCAAGGTTTCTTCTGCTCGCCAGGCTCGCTGGCTGACTATCCTTCCGCCGGGCTAGTCTCCTTCTTTTTCTTCTTCTTTCTCTTCGAACGACTGGCAAGAGAGAGAGAGAGAGAGAGAGAGAGAGACGAACGACTCGCGGCCCACGTGATACCCGGAGCGTACTGGCGCGCACAAAGCCACGCGGCCGAGAGACGTGTAGTACGTAGCTGAAAACGGGTACGTAATCAGGCGTAATTAGCCTGTTGTGCCGTGGTAAAAGGCCTTCGCATCGGCAGAGAGTGAGAGAGAGAGAGAGAGAGGGGGAGAGAGAGAAGGGAATAGGTGAGTGACCCTTCGCCTCGGGCGGGGTTCACCGTGGGGTCTTCGGCAGGGGTCGAAAGGGGTCTCCTACAGTCTCCGTCTTTTTCTGTCGGCCGCTGCCGCCGCCTCTTCCTCAGGTGCGTGCAGCCAGAGCCTGCTTTCTAGCTTCGGGATTCTATGCCCCTTTTCCCGCCCGTGTCTCTTTGTCCCCCTTCTTCGCTATCGCCGCCCGATACGTACATCTTTTTGCGTTTTCTCCCGCCGAGGGCAACGGCCTCCACTCGAAGCCATACTGCCCGCCCGATTCTCCGCCTCTCTTTTTTTTTCTCTCTCCCTCGCCTGCCGCACAACTTTTCGTTTGCGCTTCCTGATTCAATGCATCGATCGGGAAATCGCCCGAGCAAAAATGACAGATACGTTGGGAGCTCGTTAATGAAACGGTACCGCGATTACACTTTGGTTGTGAATTAGTTATCAAAGGTATCGTCGGAGGAACCTAGGATTGCCAGCGCAGTTGTCTTTCTGAAGATGATTGTCAGTTTGATTACGCTATTCTAATTCTATAGCGGCATCCTTCTTTAGATTTGATTGACTCTATCGGCAGAACTTTTGCATTTCTGACCAACACTGCAAAGAGATCGTTTGTGAAACCTTCACTGCTGCTCATTAAGATATTCATTCTTCATTGTCTTGCTTTTTTCAAACACGAAAATATATCAACAGGATGTATTTTTTATATTTCATAAAATTTGTTAAGGACAGTATCGACTGTTGTCGATTCTGTTCCTTTGCGTACATATACTTGGCTCGAAGGACCACCCACTGTTGTGGGAGATTGATTGAATAGTGAATTTGTAATAAGGCGAGTGATGCACTCACAAGATGGTGGCAAGGAAAGCACACTTTGTACTGACGTTCTTGACAGTACTTGCCGAAAAGAGCCCTGTTCCAACCGTGTTGGCCCTTTTTATACTGTTGTCTTCATTGTCTCAAAGTGACATGTTAGGTACCAAGAGGTAGTGTCGGGCAGATCAGTCCCATGAAGCAATATTTGTAATTATCTTATGGGCCTGGCAATGCCTCGGGATGCGTCCTTTTTACATTATATTTATATATTTGTTGGTCCTAGCTCCTGGCCTTAACACCATTGATAAAAAGAAGATGTGAAGAGAAATTTTTGTAATTGAAACAAAATCTTCCTTCCGTCGTTAATTCAACCACTAGCGGTAGTTGGCGTAATTCGATGAAGATCGACTGGCCGACGAAACGAGAGACAAAAATTTTGTCCGGCGGCGCGAATAATATACGAGTTTTCCCTTGGAGCGTTTGCTTCTCGTTTCTCCGCCGCGTTGACCTTTCTTCCTTTTCACCGGCGGAGGGCAACGGCCCTACAGTCACCTGGAAAGGCCACCGTTAGAACAGCAAATTTTTCAACGATCGATCGTGGAAACTTCTTCACAGGTGGTCGATGCGAATTATCACGCGACCAATGACCGATGATTCGTCGCTGCTGCACGCGATCCCGTAGGATCCGATGCACGGGGTACCACCGCGTTCACGTGTCATAAAATTTGTCCCCCCTCCCCCACCCCTAGACGCTGCTAGAACTCGAACTTTCGCCGTAAATCCACCGAATGAGATATCAATTTTAGATAAGTGGATTCGAACACGTAACGCTGTATTTTTCCCGTAATCGCGTTTCAACTTTTACCAGAGTTGACTAAAGTTTTTCTCGAAAGGGATTATCGGATCCTCCCGACGCGTGACAATAAACTTTTCAATACTTTCGAGCGCTGCCACGGTACTCGAAACTTTGCTCATTAATTCTACAACGTTTTAGAATGTTGTTGAAAGTGTTTGCAATTAGAAAGATATTTTCTCATCGACGGAAGAACAAAATTGAATTTAGTCGATTTGCCAATCTTCTAAAATGTCACGTAAATTCGAAACAGTCTGTCCACACGCTGTAATTAACTGTGATTAAATAATAATTAACCGTGACGAGTAAAATTCCGGTTACGCAAAGGTAAATCGCACGTTCGTGCGTTTTACATTTCACGCGCAATTAAAATATCAATTAATTCGTGGAAAAAAAAAAAGTTCGATAATTCGTCGATCGATCATTCGTGCTTTTCTCTGCACGCTAAATCACCAGTCTGACGAAAGTACTTTCCACGACGAATCACGTCACATACCGATCTAACTGGCCAAGATGCCACCTCTCCTTCTCCGTGCGTTGTATGCGTAATTTCTACTTTCCACGTTTCCGCTTTTACGCTCCGTAATAAATTACTCGCTCGCGAAAGAACGTCCGACCGGCAACGACGTATCCACGCGGCTTTTTCCCGTCCTCGCGCGATTTTTCACCGCTGAAAATTAGAGTCTCTCGAAGTGTGCCGGTCGATAAATCTGTCCGTTCTTCTGCCAGCGTCCCGTAACGCGCAACACACCGCGCGCGAAAACAGTCAGCCGATTTCTTGCCTAAACTTCCACTCGCATTCCTCCAGATTTTTCAAGCGGATCTCCTTGCACCTTGTGCAACGCGTCCCTATTGTTACGTAGTTCCTTGCGGAACGTGAGACACGGAATATATCGATGTAAATTATTATCCACGGCTCTTTTCTATCTTCTCGAAAATTTTCTCGGCCGAAAATTAAAGCCTCCCGCTGAAGCGCACACTAATCGCTTTTCCTCGGCAAGTCGATTTCTTCTCCCAATTTCCACTTCTCCAGGAAGTCTTCGAACGATCCGTGTTCGAAAGTACAAAGTGGAACGTATTAACGTCAATTAAGTGATAACGAGTCGCACGTTCGGGCGAAAGCGACTCGTCTTTTCCTTCCACGCTCGAAGACGAACTTTTAGGCCTAATGACGCCGCATCCTGCTACTTGATCGTCGCATCCTGACTAGTTCATTAGTCACGATTGCTCAATAACAACGGGAGCGGAATTGTTACACCGCCGGGTGAACTTATAAATCACATGATCCACGACGTGATAAAGCGTAATGATCCCTGTAAGAGAGAGAAAGAGGGAGAGAGGGAGAGAAGGAGAATGTTCGCGCTAATTCGAGGGACTTGCCTCGCGGGTCAGAGCAATCGCCTCTATAATGCGTGCACCGTCCGTGGCTTCGCAACCGGGATGACTCGTGAGTTCCTTCGCGATTAATATCGAGCACCCCGCGAATATTACACCGGTGTGATTTAATGGCGAGGTGCAATGGGTGGGCGACGAACGAAAGTTTCTCTTTCGAGCAACATTCTCCGTCATTGTTTTCGTCCTGCTGTACTTCACTAATTTTGTTTGTCAATTCGTGTCAACTTAGATCAATGAAAAAAATGAGATTAAACTAATTCTTTCTCTTTTTTTTAGATTCTTGGCACACCATATTTTACTACAATTATTTAGTTGAAATTGGGTCTGTTCCATGATTCTTCTTAGACTCATTGTGTTTAAAAATGTTGTTATTTCACGTCATACGAGGAAAAAGAAAACACGGTGAATTAAAACTATACGAGGTATGCAACGAGGGAAATTCTAGCGAGTCGATCGATACGGAGGAGGAATATATTTGTAGTTTCTTCAATCGCGTTACGCTGAATCCGAATGAAAAGAGCAAGACTCATACCATTAACAACAAAATTACATTCGACGTCTGAGAATCTTCAATCGGCGGAATTATTTTCAATTAATTCACACTGCCGACGAGGAAGTTAATCAAAGAAGAAGCGCCGCCACCGAAGGTTGATACAGGAATTCTGTGAAATTAGTCGATCCTCGCACGCACTTCGCAAAGAGAGTACAAACGTCTCGCTGCGACGGTCGCGAGATGCTCGTAATGACGCGACTGCGAGTCCGTCACGGCACCGATAGAGATTATCCGCGAGTCATTATTCCGATTTGCTATTAGCGACGCGCGTCTCGAGTCCCTTGGCGCTTTGTGTCGCGAGTGGCACCGCAGCTGCGCTCAACGGAAGAGGAAGCGATTAATTTGCAAGAATTAGCCGGCCGTTTCGTACCTCTGCTCCTCAAACGGCGCTAATCGCGCTTAGTTCAAACACACAATCTCGCCTGTGACTCGCCGACTTGACGCGATTATCGATTTCCCTCGTCCTTTCCTCCCAGGGCGTCTGCGTGCACTCTGGCCGTATCTCGTATGCACCTAGCGTACGGTGACCCAAGAGAAGTCATTGTCGCGAGTACGTCGCGTGTGTATACTACGCAATACATACGCAACAATATGTACGCATTTGACGTTTGTCAAATGTGGTATATATCGGTGAGGTTTGAAACGAATTTAAAAATTAATAGAGGCAAAGTACGTATGTATTTCACACGGATCGTAGAAGAATATTTAGACAGCCATTACATGTAACTTGCACTTACCATTATGACCTAATTAATATGTAACTTGTGTAATTCCAAATTGGCTTCAACCTTGACCGATACGATCGTGACAATGTCGCGTTATATTTTTCGTTACACCGATAACTATGTGTAGTCTATTCCGAAACTGTTTATTGCCCCCTTGTCAAATATAACGCCACTTTTCAAATTTCCTTCGCTCCAACGAACTACCTCTGTGTTGGGTAATTTAAAAAAAAAAGCGTAATAAACGGATAATTTTTTGGTCAACGTCTATGAAAAGTGTGAATCGGGCCCGGCCAGATTCCCATAGCAGACCACGATGTAGTGTTAATCGTCGGGCTACGAGGCGATAAGGTGGAATAGGAAGGATACACAACCGGCTAGTAACGAGGGGTCCGTGATCCTAGCCGCAGAGTGGTAGGAGGGAACATCTATGGGAAACTGAGGATCGTGGCCGTATGTAGATGGCCACAGGAGGCGTTAAGAGGCCGTGGTACCTGGCCACGCCACGAGGGTCGCGCACGAAGAAGGTGGTCTATTAGTTCTGTAACCTTCTCGAGCAGTCGAGAAGGCGCACCATATCTGCGATCACCGGCCGATAAGATACGAGACGTAACAGGAAGTCCGTGCTATTCTCACCCGAATACAAGCGTTTCGTTTTAGTAGTGCCTTACTGGGCGTGCGCCGCTGCCCGTGTCGAACAACGAGTCGACATTACCCTGTCGGAGAAAGAAGTCTACCGAGAGACTTTCGCGTGGAAAACTTGCACGAATTTTACATCGGCATTCGTACCGTGGATTTTACATAACTGGGGAACAAGCTTGAAATCGTGTTTCGTGTTTCTTTGAGAAATTACAGAGAGATTACGAGCAGTGGTTGTTGGACAAACAGTTTTTCGAACGTAAACGGAGAATTGGAGAAATCGCGACAGGTCCACTTTCAGTTTTGTACTTGGAAGTTTGAAATCGTCGATGTCATCGTTGGGGAATGTAGCAGATTACAGACAGACGACGAGTACGAGCAATAGTTTTTTAAATATAAATAGAAAAGTAGAAAAATTATAACAAATCTACGTTAGGTTTTGTCACTGGAAAAGAAACTCGAAATCGTTGAGGAATGTAACAGACAGACAGATTACGAATAGTGGTTGTCGCGACGAATAATTTTCTGAATATAAACAGAGAGGCAGAGAAATTGCGACAAGTCCACTTTCAGTTTTGCATTTGGAAAAGAAGTTTGAAATCATCGTTGAAGAACGTAGCAGATTACAGACAGACTACGAGTACGAGTAACAGTTTTTTAAATATAAATAGAGAAGTAGAAAGATTATAACAAATCTACGTTCAGTTTTGTCGCTGGGAAAGAAACTTGAAATCGTTGACGTTTCGTTGAGGAATGTAACAGACAGACAGATTACGAATAGTGGTTGTCACGACGAATATAAACAGAGAAGCAGAGACAAGTCGAAAATCTCGGCTGAAAATTTACAGTCCAACGATTCGGAAGATTCCACGCGAGACGGAGCTAATCGCTGACCAAGCAGCCTTTGGACACTCGACGAACGCGTCCGAGACAGACTTTCACAAGAAGAAAACAGGAAAAGCATCCTCTTGCTGCCCCGTGCAGAATGTAAATCCACGCGATAACACGATTTCCTGGCAGACGGGGTTTCGCAACTCCGGCAGACAGATATCCATCTGAAGTTTGACGTGGACGCATCGTTCGGTGGATCGGTGAAACGCGTGTTTCCCATTTCTCCGCGCGCGAGCGCGACTTCCCCAAACGACCTCGGATCATCGCCGGCGATAAGATCGCACGCAACGATAACGCGCCGCTTTATAAGGTGTTCCATTTGTAAACGCGTCGTAGAAGCGGTTGCACCGCGTCCGGAGACGTGGCATTAACTTTGATGCAATTGAATGCAGCGGCGATTCGCGAGGCTAGTTCCGGTTCGGCCGAGCGATCCGGCTCGCTCGCTCGCTTCATGCCGCGAGAGATCGAAGGATATATACCCTCCGTGACGCTGGAATCCTCCGTGTCTGAATAATGCTAATGTCGTCGAGGAAGATGTCCGTCTAGCACGGCCATTCGCGAGACAAGTTTGAGGGAAACTTCGCCGGAGATAAGAGCAGAATGCCGTCCCGTTGCCATTTTACCAACGTCCTCGCGTGTTTTCCTCGTCACATCCTTCTTATCAGCTCCTGCCTTTCCACCGTTTCCTGTTCCTCGAATCGCTCGATCCCTTATCTGAATTTCTAATCGCGTCGCACGATCGGTAAATCATCGGTGGACGACGGGTTGGTACAAAGAATTTTCTAATCGGTGTTCATAAAAATACAAATGTCTATTAATATCCGCAGAGTAAGGTAATTGATAAATATTTGAGAAAAAATTACGTATACCTCAAAAACGATGTACAGATGAAAGAAACTTTCTCTCTACTCGATTATTCCGCGATTTGCGTCAATATGGAAGATTATTTTATCACGACGCAACAAAATAACCATCTGCTTTCGCAAATAACCTCTGCCTCGTCCAACACGATCTTCCCCATTTTCCGCGTACAAACGGCAAGAGTACAAACTCTCCTCTCGGCCGTGCGCGAATGCAGAAGAGGATCGTGGCTCGTGAAGCTCGAATAGTTGGCGTGTATCCCGGATGCCTCTCGGTGTTCGCGGAGCCACGTAGGATTCGTGTCGATTCCGTGGCCGGTGGAAAAGAGGCCTCCCCGTCCGTGGAGCCGGCGAGGCCATCGAAGGGTTGGCTCGCAAGCGGCACGACAGCCAGGGAGGACTCGGGGGAGGACAGCGGGCGCACGGCCCACGCCACGGATTCCACGGATGCAAATTCGCTTGAGCTATCGCCGGATCGTGAGTGTCTTCTTCTTCTTCGGTACGGATCGTCGGCGGCGGGGGGGAAAAGACAACGAGGAACGAATATAAGAAACGAGCGTCCGCGAGATCGCCGGGGAGCCGATCGGAGCCGTGTGTACGTGCATCCACCCACCCACACGAAACGGTCACCGGCCACCGGTCGGCTGCGGCGTTTTCAGCTGTCCCCCTCTCCCTCTGTCTCTCTGTCTCTCCCCCGCGGGGAGAGACACGGGCTTCCCGTTTGTGTGCAGGCACCGTTGCACTTGCACCACGAACCGCGCCGCCGCGGATGCATGATGTATATCCGCCACCGGGCTAGGCGCAGTGGCGAATATGCAAAACCGGTGGCGCGGGGGAGACTTGACCCTGCTGCTGGCCCTCTTCTTTCCCTGTCCTTGCCCCTCCCTCTCCACCAGCCGCTCGTGTTCCACCAGAGCCCACCGAGGAACGATCCAGTCAATACGCGGAAGGCGCTCGTAAATCATATATTATATTTCGCTCTCCGCTCCGTTGAACACCCTGTTCCATCAGGCTACGTGCCTCGTTAAACCTTCCGCCGCCGCCGCCGCCACCGCCGCTCGGAGAAAGCGTCGCGTATCGGGGTTGCTTTTACCTCCCCACTCCGACACGGTGTCCGACAAGGTGTCGGTGAAATCGTGCTTATCAATTAGATAGATAAGTGGCTGTAGATCACGACGAACCTCCCGAAAAACAGGTGTTCGTATCACGCAAACGGGGTACCTCGCTTTTGGAGCTTCAGTAAGCTCAATCGACGAGAATTCGTTCGAGTAAACAGGCATTCACCGTGACCGCAGTTTCTTGCGAACGTAATTGCAACGAGAGCGTCGTCCCAGATGGAAAGAGCCTTAAGCGATTAAGTCGACGATAATCGAATCCGTGTCCTTTCCACCTTGGCGGCGTTGCTTCGCGGTCCGTCGAGCCCCCGCGATACGATTTTAAGGGAATCCTTCCGTCCGACCGAGCGATCCTCGCGAAAGTGACACGGTCCGCCGGTTCTGCGGACAAGACGAGCCTCTTGCCTCTCGCCGCGCGCAATTAAAACACGGCTGCAATCGCGACAATCGGAGCGGAGCGGACATCGATTTTTTAAAGAGAATTCGTAATCACGAGCGGGGAGAAGGGGGGAGAGGAGTGGAGGGACTCTCCATTAGGCGAGATCGATCTACCGTTACGAATGCACGCCGCTGTTAAATGATGCATGGGGAAATGATTAGGCCGCTGACGTCGAACCCGGGAGATAATAGCCGCTCCGAGAGAAAAGTGACGTTTTCCCCTGTCTGGAAACGCGCGGCACGCTCGGCGCAGAGGAGGAAATCGACCGCCGTGAATGATGATTGCGCGAAATAGAGCTACTTTGTAAATTACGCAAGAAATTCGTCGAATCTGCGTGTCTACGACCGACGAACGGTTGAACGTATTCGATCGATGGTTGTCGCGTTAAACGTCGCTGTTACGACGATTTTATTCCAAACGGGGTCTATCTACCTGCTGCCAACTCCGAGAAAGACATTTTCATTTCCGCGGACGACTCGGCGGATAGTATCGCCAGCCCGATAGGAAAACTCTTGCTTGCAAAACTCCACTCTCGACGTCGAACGCTGGTATTTTTTGACGGAAAACGCGATAAAAACTTAAGCAGCTCGTTTAATACTCTCTCGTACACGTTCGCCTCGCCGTCTCCCAATTTAATAATCGCGTACGAAACGCGTTTACCTAAGTGAAACGAGGCATTCGAACAGAGCGTGATGTCACGCGCGCAGAATTTACGGCGACGCCGTATGGATTTCCTTTTAAGCGGCGGGTATATTTCCGTTAATGCCCGCCACCCAAACGAGGATCGTAAAGCCTGCGGTAACGATGACGCAACGACTGTTTAGAATTTTCGACAAATCCCGCATGCAGTTCCTGCGTCTAAGCAGCCCGTTTCAAATCGTCGTTCGCGAAATTTATTTCGCGTTTTACGGCAATGCAAATTCGCCGATTTACGGCTTTCTATTAATATTCAATTTACAACGGCACCGTCCCCTCGCAAGCTCGTCCTCGAAAGTGACAATCACTCACCTTTTTAATTATCTTTCGTTTCCACTCGAAGTTCGTCATTCGAAGTACCGCGTTTGTTCAATCGGGCGCGTTAATTACCATCTTCTTCCGACGTGTACGACGACTAAATATTCGAGGATATTTACACTTAATTGTATTTACATTTACGTTATATCGATATTTTATTTAACTCTTTCGGCTACTTCGAAGACTGCGACTACGACCAACGAGAAAGCGAGGAAGAAATGGCAGCGTTAGAAACGAATGAAGTTCTTGACAAGTTTGATTGCCTCGGAAGCACGGTGTTTGCTTTTCCTACCACGATTTACGGGCGATATCGTCGGCGGTTTGTCGGCGCGGAATTTATTTATTTATTTACTTTTTTTAATCAAACGAATCGCCGTCGCCAAGTGTCGCAAATTCAATACTCGTTTCGCGCGCGCATTAAACGCGAGGCGAACGAGACGTATCGCCAAGATGGCGAGAACTGACGGCCACTTGAACCAAGCCAATTTATTATTTACGCCGGATTTTTACGCTTCCCGGTCGGTCTCGCTGATTTATGGTAATGACCAACGCGCTTCAACCGTTGGTTTTGTTAACGCAGCATCGACACCGATCGCACGCTCTAAGCGTGATAAATATAGATTCCGACGTGTCGTTAAGAGAGCACCGTGATTCCGGCGTCGGTGAGTCGATCGAGACCGCGGCTGATTGAGATTTATGTTGATAACGCTAGCCAGCCTCCGAGAGCGTGCCTGATATCGCGCAAATCAATTCGAGAATGGTCACCCTTTGGCCAGTCTCGATTTTCGCTTGATCCTCCTCTTATCCGTAGGAGATACAATCAGACCTGTAAGAAGCTTAACGATCGATCGACAGACAGGTCGATCTTCCGTGAACGCGTCTGAAATTTTTATCAGGTGTCGGTAAAAACTTTCGTTCTGAACGTTTGCTTTCTATTGGTCGGCGAATGAAATTTACGAGTGGCTTCAACTCTTGGCCCCCTTGACCAACGACCAATGAAAAATATCAGAGAACGTTTTATAAAAACGTCACTCTATATGCAAATAAATGGGCAATTTATTCGAGAAACAGTGGACACTAGTTGGCAATAATTACGACCGAGCGTGCACGAAAATATATACGATGGAGTGGAGAAGGTGGTCCAAAACGCTCGCGGTCCGTCATTGTTCATATTTCATGCGATCTCTCGGGCCGTTCGCTTAATCGACTTTTTTGTTTCACGCGTCTTTCGTTCGATTCCTCGTCGGTTGATTTACGATCGATATTTCGTTATCACGCTGCCCCGTTTTTATTATTTTTTTTTTTTATCCCCTCCATTGTCTTTGTTCGGACTCGTGATCGAGTTTGACTTGCTTAGTGTTCAATCTGTACGCTATATAATTTTTATACAGTTATTGCTGTCTTTTATTAACAATGTAAAACTGTACATGTAACGACATGAGAAACTGTGGAGACTACCAGGAGCCTGTTTTGAACTGGCTAGTTCATCGTAGCCAATTATATATATTTCCTTGACTGATCGTTCTAAAAGATTTCAAAGAGGTTCGCGGCGTTTTTGTGTCCGAATTGCCAAAACAAGGTGAAGAATTATTATCTTACCGAATCGCTATCCAACTGTCCAAAATCACGACACAGCGCTCAAAAACGCCTTTTCTCCTTCTCGTTTCGTCACGTAGGGCAACGGTAGTCGGTCGATTGCCAGATTTCTACGTTTGTACATTTATTTACGCGCGCCGACATTTATTCCCCGCATAATACGCGACTGCCACCGATGGAAATTATGAACGCGCGCCTGCAGGGACACAGGACGGATAAGATCTTGGCGGTACGACCGCCACGACGCGTCGTACTTTCTTTCTCTGGAGGCTTCAGCCTCCTGCGAGAGGCTGCGCGAGGCACAATATAAATTAACGATCGGCCGATGATTAACATTACGCGACGCGATCAGCATACGCGATGCCGGACCTCCTCAGCCGCGCGCCCTCTCGCTCTCACGTGAGAAACTTCGTGCAGCCGGTGAATTGCAAATCATCAGTCGTGTCAGGGGTTTCGTGCAGATGTCGAAATGAGTTAATGATCGACTCTACGTGTTCGTAGATACTCCGTAGATTTTCCGCTCGAGCGACTAGAATTTCCAGCGACGAACAGATTTTTCTTCTTTTTCTTTTTTTTTTTTTTTTCTTTCTTTCTTTCTAAGAGAGATCCGAGCGTCTATTTATGGATATTATCGCAATGTTGTCTCGCAAAAAAAGAGGAAGAATTATTAATCAGTTGCACCTTGGATTCACAGTGGAAGACGGTGCTTGGAGAGAAACGTACTTACAGGTTATCGCAAGGTTTAGCACGTGTTTAGCGATAGAGAGAACTTGGTGATGAAAAAAATCTGCTTGGCGAAGAGTCGCAAGACAGGTAACAACATCGCCGCGCGAGAACCCCATTGCGGGATCAAGCAAGCACGGAAATACAAAGCCGGCTCTTCTCACGCTACGTATCTCGCTACGTTTATATCTCGATCACCGATCGCCGCGCCGGAAGCATTCCGAACATTCTGTCGAATGGGATCGCGCAGATGAAGTGCGCGACCCCTGGAAATCGTACTCGATCGAGCTGGAATCGACGACTAATCTCGACGGTTGAAACACACAGGTGTGCACGATTCAGGTGCAACGTCGATACGCGAACCAACCAACGAACGAACGAACGAACGAACGAACGAACGAACGGCCGAGCCGAGGGATACCGAGAGAGGGCATTCCTACACGAGCCTGGACCGAGCTCCAGCCGTAATGATAGCAGAATGTAGAAGAGGTCGAAACGAAGAAGGATCGGTGCCGAAGAGGAGAGGTCGAGCAGAGGTTCTACTCTCCAACCTGGGCGCGCGCGCACACACACACAAACACACACAAACACACACATACACGCTCGCTAGGGTTTGAGCGATCTCCATGGCAGTTATCCACTTGCGGGCTCTCCGCTTGCCGTCGACTAGCTACTGGGTCAAGCGTCGTTGCCTCCGGGGCCACGGGAATCTCTCGTGGCTGCATCGAGATGCACCAGTTTCCCCTTTACGCGGAAAATAATTACGGCTCTCGCGTGCTCGATCCGCGTTTCGGACACCTGATAAAAAAATGATTTATGCTCCCAGAGAAAGAAGCGTTTTTTCCTTTTTTTTTTTTCTTTTACTGGCGGTAAAAAATGGTCAAAGTTGAACGATCGGGATAATTACGGATAATTACGCGTGGCGAGAACTGCTACTTCCTCGACTTTTGTCTTTTTCATCCAATCGATGTTCTTTTTTTCTCTCTTTTGTAATTTTTTTGGAAACCTGTTCAAAGCTGTATCTGTAGAACCGACTAAAATAACAGAGGAAATAAGAATATATACTTTATACGTTGAGGTTACAGTCTTCAAGGAAAGTGTAGACGCAACAGATATCTGGATACCTAATAATAATTATTACATCGATTTTCGACAAGTTTCGATAACGATTAGCTCTGATACGATTTATTTTTGGAGACAAATCCACTGTTTTATGCCTGAACCAAAGAGTTGAATTTTCAGTTTAACTCGATTTGTTAAAAAATTTGTTGAGTGGCAATTGGCTCTTGATTTAAAGAGTGAGAACAATTATATTGGCTAATTCTTCGTTATCAAATATCCCAGTAAAACTTGGTGGAGTAATGGGTTACCTCGACAGAGTTGTATGAATTTTTCTTGTGTTGAATTTTGAGTATGTATGTAAAATTTACGCAACCCTCGAATAATTCTTAATCACGCACGCTGCTCGATTCGCTCCGACCAACGACGAAACGTTGGACGTCGAGTCGATCACGCGGGTGCAGGAAGAATAAAAAAACGCGCACCTGCCAAGAGTATTTGCAAAGTACGAGAGCTATTCTTTTTATCCCTTATAAATGAATATCAAAATTGAAACTCGGTCGATCGAAACCGGGGTGCAATTCACCGAGAGGCATCGAGAGAGATGAAACGTCGATAGGAAAATTACCAGCGGGGCGGCCGGCCCGCGGCTGAAACAAACACCCTCGCAATTACGATAAAACCGCGAAACGTAGCGCAACACTCGGCCGCATACATTACACGTATGCACGCATTCTTGTAAATAATAACGCAACACGGCACGGAGAAACGTGTACCGCACGTGACAGCGGTGCATCATTACCGTCCCTCGGTAAATTACACTTTCGGAAACAGCCGCCGATCTTTCTCACCTCGCGCGTTCATTTTTCAAGGCCGTGACAGACCGACGAGCCAGCACGCGTCGGTCGTCGCTGCCTCGAAGAGAAACGAAGGAGAAAGACAGAGAGAGAGAGAGAAAGAGAGAGAGAGAGAGAGAGAGAGAGAGAGAGCGCGCGGGACAGGCAGGCTGGAAGAGTAAGGCTGGTCGCCAATTTTCCGCGGCTTTAGCCGGCTTAATGCGCAGGCCGCCGCGCGAGCAGGTGCCAGCGAATACAAAACGGGCCCGTTTAGCCTGTCTGCCACGTCCTACGCGGCAACGCGCCGCGATAATACGTTTATTACGATAGGCAATTTACGATACGGCGCGCGCGGCCAACCATCCGTGAGGCTCCTCGCTGCCTCCTTTCTTCCTTTCGACGTATCCGGCGAATGTACGCGTCGATCATCCTCTCGCGGCGAGGTCCTTTCCTTCTATATCCCTTCGTCGACGCGATAATGCAACGTGTCGACGCGGTTCTCTCACCCCCGGTTCTCGCGAATCGACGCGACCGCATACGCAACGTCATTACACGCCGGTTTAACGCCCCGGCGTCGGTCACGCTGCGCCTCGATTATGATCTCACACGCTTGTCCGACATCGTGGCGTACGATCATCGCGGTCCGCGAGAGGTCTAACGGTCGCGGAGAAGGCCCTCTCTCGCGCGCGCGATTGAATTAGAATACGCCGTTTCATCTGCGACGCTTCACGCCGCTTCAGCGACGGAGGTGCGCGTTAGAGATTCGCCAGAGAGGTCGGATTCGCTCTCGACCGCGTGGAGAATCGCGCGCGGTTCTCGTCCTTTCCGCGTTCTACGTGTAATTCGATAGCACGCGAAACGTAACGTGTAATTCTTCGACATCGACGAAAACGTCGAGTCGTCTGCTCTTGGAAGAACCTGCGGAAAAACCAGCCACCTGGGTTACCGATCAGACGTAAGCTCACGGAAATTCCTGAATACCCGACCCGCGACTTGTCCCGCCGCAACGATCGACCGCAAAGAAACTGGCCAGAGAGCCGGCCAACTGAGAGTAACTCACTCTCGCGAGCGCGAGCGAGGAACGGAAAGGCTCGAGGAGGTTGGCGCGGCGCGGACGCGCGCGATACAAATTGACAAGGATCTAGCGCGGCTAACCTTGAGCCGGCAGCATTATTTATCGAATTAAGCGCCGGCAACGGAGTAGGTAGACGGCCGGGACGTAGCGTCCAGACGAGAAAACGGTCCGAGGCCGAGGCTGGAAGGTGGATGCTGGTGCTAGTGGGGGCGTGCGATAGTTCAAGTCGTGAGCGGGCAGCCCCGCCCGACACGACCGCGGAGCATCTCCGTTCTGACCCCCGCTGACTTAGTCGAACGGAGAGAGGCTCCCTCCACCAACCCCCCAACCACCCGTCCACCACCCTGGATCCGCGGTCCCACGAGAGCACCGCAGACGACTCGATGCGCGCTTCTTCCTTCCATCTGTCCCCCTTCCTCCCCTTCCTTCCCTCCTCGAGCGTAGATTCCTTCCCTCTCGAGTAGACTCGCGTCTGCGAACTCGAGCGCCGTCTCGTTCCGTCTTGGGTCTTATTCCCGTAAACTGGCTAAACAGCCAGTCTCGAGTCTCGCTTCCTCTTTGCCGCCACCCCACCCCCGGGGCCTAGCGCAACGCCAAGGGCACCGTCCAGGGCCTCACGGGCCCCCTCGTTCCCCAGGGTGGGGATTCATCCGCCAACACCACTCTCTCTCTCTCTCTCTCTTACTCTTACTCTTTCAGCTGTGGAACGCTAGAGAATCTTCGAGCGAGACGAAGCAGAAGAAAAAGAAGAAGAAGAAGAAGAAGAAGAAGAGGAGGAGGAAGAAGAAGAAGAGTAGGAGAAGAAGAAGAGTAGGAGAAGAAGAAGGAGGAAGGCAGTGATAAGTGTGGGAAGGGCAGGTTGCATAAGGTCTAATATTATGCAAGCGCACACAGGCCTGAATGCGTTAGATCCCTTGGGTCCTGGGCCCCCTCTCTGCGCCCGGTTACACCGCGATACTCTCTACACACAGCGTACACGCAGAACACAAGACTACCCACCCGTCTACAACGGAACGGTTCTCCAGAACCGTCAAGGGTCCAGGGTTTGCGCGTGCACGTATGTATATACACGGAATCGCGCGAGACCGTGTTGAGAGCCCTCTTCGCCTTTCCACGTCTCTCTCTCTCTCTCTCTCTCTCTCTCTCTCTCACTCTCTCTTTCTCTTTCTTTCGCTACCCGTGTGTTTGCATTCGTGTGTATACCTTTACCCTACCTGCATAGAAATCGCAGGAGCGTTGAACCCAGGAAGTGGCCATGAAATAGTCATTCCTGAAAGGTTAACTCTCCTACCGCATCTCGCGAGAGAGGCCCCGAGAGGTCGAGCCTGAAAGTCCGGAAAGTCCATGGCCGGACCAACGGGAGAGACGGATGAAAGATGCGAGGAGAGGATCCGCGGAAAGATCTCGGATGAGAAACGGAGGGAAAAGCAGCAGGGAAACGGGTCCTCCGATTGTCCGTGTCCGTTTCGACTACCCTGCGAGACCAACTGCCAAGGGGAGGGTACGTGCGCGGATCGTAGACTGGTGCAATTAACGAGTAACGACTGTCGGAAGGGTAAAACGAGTGGCGTTCCAAGCCACTTTTGAAGAAGATCGTCCGTCTCGTATGCGACCCTCGTCACTGGGACGAGTGGCGCGCCTTTACGTTCTAACGATTCCGCGAGTTTTATCGCACGCTTTTTTTTCAACTTTGCGTTTACATTCACCTCGACTTTGATACATACATCTCTCTAATTGATCTGAAATTAAACGTCAAGAGCACACGAAGCGGGTATAGTTTGACGATCGTAACACTGCCGTCAATCATGTCAAGTCTGACGCTTAATTTCGAATCGGATCGAAACCACTCTCTTCGACGTCTCAAGGTGGCTCCGAGCCCGAAACGGAGAAAAATCTCTCTCTCTCTCTCTCTCTCTTTCTTCAGTTGCTCTCTTTCTCCCCTCTTTCGGAAGTTGCCTCCGTCGATCAATTTTCGCCTTTCGTAGTCGGTCAGTCAATCCAGGACGTCTGGCCAGCTCTCGCGCGAAACAAAGTGAATCAATAAAGCGTTCCCACGAATGGGCGAACCATTACCGGTTGACTCTCGAACCGGAGGGAGGTCGAAGATCGAGCGAAACGTCGAACGTGTCAAAATTTGATCGGGACTACGAGTTACGGTTCGAACGCGGGGAAGATCGCGCGTAGAGTTCGACCGCTCGTCTTTCCCTCTTCCTCGCTCCGCCAACGACGGGGCTCTCCCGTCCCCTCTTCTCTCGGTGCACGAGAGTGGCTACGTCGAGAGTACCTATGGAGGAGTAGTACCGGGGTACCCTGCAGGTCACGAAGGTCACAGGGCTAAGGCACTTCTCACGCCCCCGCCATGTCGGAGAGGAACACCCCACTTAGACGTATTGTACATACCTTAAAGCGGCCGATTAGTATACGTGCTTAATTACCGGTAACGTGCGTGCACGACGTCGGGTATCGATCATACCGTGCGAGCCTGACGGACTGGACATCGAACGCCATTTCCTGCGCCAGGATCGTCGTAGAGACGGTTTCTTCGTTCGTTGATCTGACGAAGCTTCGGGAAATTGGATGAAACGCTTTAGCTCGTCGTGGAACTTTGAAAGATTTGATTGTGAAAAAACCAACATAGTTGACGCGAACGTTTTTTCATTTTCTAATAGAGAACAGACGTAAACGTCTTGGAAAGGAAGAGGGAGTTGAAAAGAGAAAGAGCAAAAGCCGCGATTAATTCCAACAAAAAGAAAAAGAACAACGAGGATGCAAGGCCGTCTCTCACGAAGCGCGAATAAAAAACGGCGTGCACCTGATCTGATCTCGAAAGACCAACAAAGATCTTGGTGACTGGTGTTCGACTGGTGTTTGAAATGTCAGCCGACTATCGCTCCTCCGACACAGTACGCGATAGATACGAGAGAGGACATAATGTCAAGGGAACCGCGCTATTGCACACGTACCGGCGGATGAAGAGAAAAAGATGACGAATGGTCCCTATGGATGGGATAGACAGGCCCCCTCTCCCCCTCTCCGGATAATTTTCGGTTCATCCTCGTTCTCGTTTTCGTAGTCCATCGCGTACGCGAACGTGCGAGCAAAGCCACCTTTCGCTTCCTCTCTGCTAATCAATCGAGAGAAGTCTCGAAGCTGCCTTTCTAGACGCGCCCGGAGGCACGATCGAGGATTTCGACGATCCTACGCCGTCGTCCCTGTTAACCTCTCCGTTCCACCGCTGGCCAATTTAAGATCCAACTTCCGACCGGTCGATTATACGCAATTCATTTGAAAGTGTGTCGCTACCGTTTGCTCGCAGCGTCCATGTGCGGCTCGTCCATGGGAAGGTGAACGGTCCACCGTTTCAAAGAAACATTAATCGTATTCTATTCTTCGCCGAAGCGTGTCTTTATCGAGCGGGCCTGGATTTTTTGAAAGCCGCCGTCGTAATTACCGGCAACGAACCATGGGAATGGGATCAACGGGTGTTGACGTAGCCTCTTCGCGTTGTATAATTGCTAATAAAATGATTGTTTCTTTTTTCTTTTATATTTCAACCTCTATCGTACCTTTGTGTCACATTGTGTCTGAAAGACGAACGATATTTTTCGAAAGGCGTTTTGTAACGCAGAAACCTAGAAACCTAAATTCGAAAGAAACGAATGACAAGTGTAGAGATTTGCTTGTAACGTTGCGATATTTTCGCGTTTCTCCGCCCCAAAAAAATGTGCGAAGAGACTCGTTTCATTCAGAAAAGCGTGCAGGAGTCTACGACTTTATCTGTCAAAATAAAGCGCGCGGGACATCTCGCTGACAGCGTTGCAAGGTACTCGATCTGCGAGTACTTTATACAAAAGGGTTAAGCCTTCAAAGTGACGAAGTGTCCTGTCTTCAAGTTCGGACGCTTGGACGATCGCCCGTCCACCAGAAAATGAGAATTTGCAAAGTCGTACAGGTACATTGTGTACATTGCACTTCTCCGCCTTTCAGTCAGCCCGGGGATAATAACTTTGCGCGAAACGAAAAACAAAAAAAAAAAGGGAGAGAGACGAAAGAACGGGCATGAGGGAAGGAACAAAGTTCACGAAGTAGAAAGTCGTGGAGATTCGCTGTTAGCGAGACGCGTTTCCATCAAGCGTGCCGCTTGCACAAGCGAAGCGGGTTTAGGCTCTCGAAAAGAGTTGGCAAAGGCACGGATAGGCGGGGGCGGAGGGAAGAGGTCGGACACGAGGAAGAAACGGTACCGACCGTTTACACCGTGACGAGGACGAAAACGTGGCGCAACGGAACGTTGGGCGTTATGTAAAAGCGTAAAACGACTTAAAGATTCGCCTCACTCTCTGCCCTCGCTAAGAAGCTCCTCTTCTTTCCACGGAAATCCACCTTCTCTCCCCCCCTGTTCGCGAGATCATCGCCGCCGCGAGATCATCGCCGCCGAGCTTTCGCGCTTCTCTTCCTAACCTTTGGGATAAGAAACTCCCTTCTTTTCTTGAATTTCCCTTCATTTCCTTTCATCGCAACGCTCGGCTAACGAAATTCGCGATCGAATTACTTTCACTCCGGCAGATGACAGTTTCTCGTGTGTGATATTTATATTTGCACGAGTGGGAAGGAAGGAACACGAGTGTGATTAATCGTCCAACGCAAGACGCACGATGCACGGTGTGTGTATCTCGCGATCGATCGGGAGGAAAAAATGCAGGCTTCGTTTAAAAGGTGAGTCAAGGCAAACTTGATGGTATCGGCATCGAGAAAAGAAGACAACAGGTGCCTGGTTCGGTAACTAAATGGCGCCAGCTAAATGATTTTCGATCAAGTTTGAACGTTATTTCAATAAAACGATAGACGATCTTTCCTCGCCGCGTTCGATTTAACCAATTTAAATTTCGTTTGAACAAAGTCCGTCCGTCCGTGATTCCTGCGCAGACGTTTCGCATCCCTGACGTCACCGGCGATTGAAAGAAATCGCTTTACGTACGTCACGTTAATTAACAGCGAGTCGAGTAAGAGGCGAAGATCGAGGAGCCACGACGCGAGAACAAGAGGCAAAGTAACGCCGAAGGAGGAAGAGGCGAGGGAGGCCTTTATCCGACTTATCTGCTGACAGTGTCGAGGCGCAAGAGGTCTGGCCGATTCTGTAGACCGCGCGATCGCTTCGATCCGATTCTAACCACCAGCAGGAAAGCAGAAGATGGAAAAAGAAAGGAGGACGAAAAGAGAGAAAGAGCCGCGATAATCAGCGTGTGTGTGTGTGTATGTATGTATGTGTGTGTGTGTTGGACGGGCTGCTGTGTGCAGCAGACTCGCGTCTACGCGTCTACCCTCGTGAAGAATCCAAGATCCTATCGCGAAATGCTCCAAGCGCGATATGACCACCGCCTATTGCTACTCGTCTTACCGGCGATCCCCCTTTCTCTCTCTCTCTCTCTCTTTTTCTCCTCTGCTCAACGATCGCCACTCTCTTCCTCTTTCTCACTCTCTTTCGATGATCGCATTGCCATTCAGCGCGAGCACTTATCTCGATCGACGAAACATGCCAGCGCAGTGTGCTCCGCGTCCCTGATAAGAGCCCATAAACGTCGCTTTAATTGCGGCCAATAAAACCGAATTGCGACACTACCGAATCGACGCGGTTTTCGCGGTTGCAACGCGTCTCAAAAAATTCGCAGCCTCAAAGAAAAAAAAAAAAGAAAAAAGAACGAACAGACGAGATTGGCGAGGGAATAAAAACGGAGCGCAGTGTGCTCCGCGTCTGATTTTCCCGTTTCACTTTGCACTTTTTGGAAGTATTAAGGACGAAGTGTTTACAGCCGTGACATTAGCGGCGCAGGATAGCGTTCGCAGATTATCTCGGATGAAGACTAATAGGTCTTACGCCGCGGGGGAATTAATGGTTTCAACGTTCCGTCCCCCCCCCCTCCTCCCCCCTCCTCCCTCCTCTCTCTCTCCCGAAAAAAAACTCGGATTGAAATATTTCATTGCGCACGAGATAACGATACGTTACGTTTCACCCGGAGGATATTTCATCACGTTCAACGAAAGCTTGAAAACGCTTTTGCCGAGAGAGAGCGTTCTCTAAATTCATTACTCCTCGTTTCTAATTTCATTAGCACGTACGCGCGTTGTGTAACCAAACGATCCGCAGACGTTTGCAAATTTCCTTTCCCTTCTTTCCTCCTCCTCCTCCTGTACACCTCCCCCCCCTCCCCGCCCCTCGAAAAAAGAAAGAAAAAAGGAAAAAGAACGTTCACGACGATTTGCATACGATGAGAAATGCCCGGGCATTAAGCTACACCTTCGAGGCGCGCGAAGGAAACTCTCGTTTGAAATTTATTTCCCGGAGCTTCTAATTCGGTTACCAGCATCACCACCAGGCCGGTTGATGATGACAAATCGCGGCACTTTAAAGCCCGCGCGTTGTCGGACAAACTGATTATCCGTGACGTCTACAAATCCGGGCGGCGTGCCCGGCAACACGCCTTTATCATCCAATCGGCTATTTATATATATATATATATATGCACTCAGTCACCGATTATCGTTTTACTATTCGCCAAGGATTTATCTCGATGGTCGGGACATGCCACCGGGCGACGCGCCGCTCGCGATAAGGAAGAGCTATGATAACAAGCCGGAGCTATTTGCCGGAGCAACACACCGAGTGTCACGCTGCTACTGTACACCCTGCACGTGCTTTCCTCTCCTTTTTGTTTAACTTCTCGTACGTTGCAAATGTCGCCGTGATTCCGTTATCAGCTCAACCTGCCACCCGGTGAACATGCATCGGGAAATTTTGCGTTTGACTGATAGCAAACGGGAGACGCTCGTGACGGAATTGAAATTTGCTTCCTTTCTCACGTGGTGATTTTTCTCGAGATCGCTTTTTTTCATAGCGATTCCATGAGAAATTTTGCAATTCTCTCAACTTACCAAAGAGAACAAATATTGTTCTGTTTCTTTTCCAATCGCGATTACATTCCAACTAAGAAGTATTACAACAAAAACTGCATCAAACGATCTCACAACTATCCTTTAGTTTCTAATTCGTACTTGAAAATGAAATCACAAAAATTTCCGCGTACGGAATAAGTCAGGGAGTGACGACCTACTTGATCGATATTTATTTAAAAATATACATATGTTGTATATTTGTAAAAGTAGACACGTGGTAAATACATAAAGCATCGCAAGCAGAAAATTAAAAAATAATCATAGGAAATGACGTTTTTGATAGCAAAAGGCCATCTCATCCTGATGTTTGCAAAATAGTGGCATAGAAAAAGAAAACAATCGAGTCGTCGGGTCGCGATGGTCTAAGAATTATACCCGGCGTGGTTGATTCCAGGCGTTTCCTCTTTAAATATAAGAAGATTACGCTGAACCGTTAATACGGTTACGCATTATCTAGATTGCTACCCGTCGGCTTCCGCCGGCCGAGAAAACAGCACGAGTAATTAATCAAAGACAATCAAACTCTGGGAGCGTCGGCTCGAACCGACTCCCAACGAAACGAAGCGCTATCCGTCATCTTCTCTCTGTTAAAAACCGCTGAAAAATACAGGACGGATCGAAGGGAAACGAAACGAAAAGAGTGCGAAAAAGCTCGTGCATCGCGAATCCGTCCGTGACTTTCTCCGGAACCAAGAACCAAGTTTCTAGCCGAGCGTTTTCGAGGCGCGCGAAATTCACGCGATAATTTTCGACGAAAAGTCGACGGACGGAACTTTCTTTAATTATGCCGCTGAAACAGCCAGGACAATAAAGGTGTCTATCCCCCGGCGGCTACGCCTCGCAATTACGCTAATAATATTAATTGCCACGGAATCGCGGATCACCTCCGGCGGCGTCGCTGCACGTGAAGCTAATTTAACGCGTGGCTGTGCCGCGAGGTTAATACGGACGTCCACCAACGTCGAAGAAGCAAGTTTCGCGGGACGACGAGGTAACTTTGGAAAGGGGGGGATTGTTCTTATTTGCATTCAAATGGAAATTTTCGTCTTGAACGTCGCACGGAGTCTCGAATGGAGTCTAAATTTTTAACGATCTGGAAACGCAACTCTTTTGGGAGCGATACCTTTCCTCCTAGTGTTTTTCCTAGGAGACTCTAGAGACGCGTTGCGATAAAATTTCGTCGATTAATCCTTTAGCGACCAAATAGATTATGAAAGTTACAATTTCATGATATAAATTACAAAAGAAATTGCAAACGTCGGCAACGTTCAAAGGGATTCACTGAATTATTCCATTTTCTGTGGAAAAAACGAAACTTCTGTTATACGAGCAGTGTCGCAGGTGGTACAATCGAGTGGGTGATTCTACCTGAAATTTGTTCATTTAAATCGTCATTTTCTCAGAAAATAGACTTTGAACACGTTTCGTTGGAAATTGTCTTGATAAATTTTCAAGCTGGTTTTCCTCGAAAGGGAAACAGCATGTTGAAACAAAATTTTACTCCACATTCTTTATCTTCGCGGAGATAACATCTTCTGTTAATTATTCTTCCCTGTCACGTCGGAAATTAGCCAAACCCAAGTGTACTTGATTTGAAATTTTCTCGACAAATTTCATTCTTTCATCTCTAACTCGGTTGTACCAACACTCGCGGTACAAACCATTCATTGTCGTTGCATTTTTGAAAGAAAGTACTCGCGCGCGAGGCAAAAACAACGAGAAACGTCTTTGGTCGACCGCCACGACGCGTCCCGGCGAGCCGAGGCCCATTTTAATTTCGGATCGCCGCGGAATGCAAACGAGGCAAACGACCTTCGGCAAATTTCTAATTTCACTCGGCCGGTATCTATATGCGCGGCGTATCACCGCGGGGGCGGCGAATCACTTTCGCACGCCGGGAGCCCTTTTACCGAATCGCTGCACGCCCCGCGGTACTCTCGCGTGCGCAAACGGCAGCTTGACGTCACTTCTTTTCAGACCCGTGGGACAACGTTCGTCGTCGTCGATTCGGTGACGCGGTGACGCGTGACAAGTTTCCTTTATAACGCGCGACGTTTCGAAAAAAAGGGAGAGACGAGCGGAGGGGCTGAACGAGCACGAAAGCCGGGAACCGCGGCGGTGCCACGCTAATGCGCTCGTCAACTTTTACGAGATCCCTGCCGGCCTAAACGCGCTAGAAAGTCCCCTCGCTCGGCCTCGCGTTAATGGCTCGGGCCGACGAAACGCTGAAAAGAAACACCCGTAAATGCCCGCTTTCGGTATTCGCTTGCTCGTCCTTAATTGCCCGTTTTTGCGCTTGGCGATTTGGGGCCGTAGGATCCCAAGTTCTCCACAGAGCCGACAAGGCACTCAATGGTGTCCCAACGTACGAATTTCGCCTTTTTCCTTTCACGAAAGAATATACCGCGATGATTTATCGCGGTGCATATTGTCGAGCGCGGAGCTGTTTAATTGCCATTTTTTTTTTTTTTTTTTTTAAATCGGAGATGGTACCCGTGCCGCTCCAGCGGGCGTTGCGCAATGTTGTTTCACAAGGTGAAATGACAGACTCTCTCGACAGGATCCGTTCCGGTGTTTCGAAATTCGCGACGATCGCCACGTGGTTCGTTATAGTCGAGAAAAAAACTCTGGAGAACTGGACTCGCGGCGTGACGAATTACACACGAATTATAGTGCCTCGAGTTGTGTTAATCATCGACGTAACTCTTGAACGACTTGATAAAACGACACGATACGTCAACTTTTCAATATTCTCGCGTACCGAGCCAGTGAATTCGCGTGTATTTGTTATGATACAAAGAACAAGGCGACGCTGTAGCCAAGGAACAGTCTTTTTAATAAACTTTAAGTTTTCTACGTGATGTAGGAATTGACGACACACATCTCCACCTGAGACTTTCTTTCGAAAAACAATGAGTGGGTGCGTATTGATCAGCCCTGTCAACGTCTCTCGTGCAATTTGTCTTTTCTTGCAATTTCGAAATCGCGAAATTACACGTTCACCCTTGTTCTTGCACACCTCGTAAAGTCTCAGAGTGAACTGAACATTAGATAGCTGTTGACAATATATCTGTCGCTGTAGCAGCGCCTATGGATTAAATTTCAAAAAACGAATCTTCGAAATCTTCCACGACAACTCTAACGTTAAAAAAAAAACAGAATTTGGCAATATAAATTAACAACAATTTCAGTTAATCGACAATACAAATTTATCGTTCGATGAGAATTGCAAATAAAACGCCGCGTTTTCGATCGACTCAACGATCGATCCTTGACGGATCAGCAGCAGAATACGCCGGCCGAGATTTCGATCGACGTGAATCACCGTCGTTGCATTTCGGCCGTGAAACCGCGAGAAGCTTGGTCGATCAAGCTGTCAAAACGATCGTCCGATCACGGACGAGGATGAGCCCGGCGGTCTCTCAAGGCGTTTTGCTCGCCGGTTGCGTCAACGGACCTTCGGGCATCCCGAACGCAGAAATCGAGCCGCGCGGCCGAGCGCGCACAACAGGTCGGCCAGCTCTGCGCGCGTATATGGTATCCACGCACGATCGGAATTTTCCGATAGCCACCAAGCGGCGATTTATGGACGCGCGAGGAAACGGACGCGAGCCGTTACACGCGGCCTCGCGAGTCGGTCTTGGAAAGGGGAGGCTCGAGACTCGATTCGGAGCTCGGATGCTCGATATCTGCCTGTATTATATCTAGCTGCCAGCTGTGGCGAACCGATAGTGGAGCTTAGGGGGGTGCCCTCCTAAGGATCCATCCGAATGCCTCTACTTGGTCGCGGAAGAAGAACAAGATTTTTTTGTCGAAGCTAAATGTCAATTTTATTTTATTACTGGCAGCTAATTCAATTAATCGTTTCCTCCCTCGTCACTGCGAAATTTATAGTGACCGCGAGAAGTATTTGCGCGTTACTGAATTTATTAGAGCATCTGTACATTCATTAATTAGATACAACTGCTGTATGTTAAATTTCGTGCGATTTATTATTACCTTCGTATAGTCGAAAACATTTTACGCCAAAACTACCGAGGATTAGAGGAAATTTCACAAAATCAGAGACATTGAAGTCCAAAGAATAGTGAAACTTTACAATACAACGGAGAGTATACGAGCTTTTATTATTTACACATTTTTAATTTACGAAAAAATTACTTGAATCTTTGGAAATACATTGTTCTACTACTAACAAAAATTATAAATTGATCATTTTGGTTATTTTGGTAGTTCTAGCGTTAAGAATGAAACGTAGAACCTGATAATAAGGTATTTCATTGAACAAATGCAAATATTTATCGACACTTTTTTGATAGCGCAGAATGACTGTAGAAATACTCTGAAATACTCTAAAATTTACTAATCTACTACTCTTGCAAGCCTAATTACAATTTTCAACAAATTCATCCCGAAGGAGAGCGAAGCACGTGCTAGCCCGTTGAGCGTTGCAAACAGGTGCGTGTATTCGTGTCTCGGTTCGGACAAATTGCCAATTGGCAGCTAGCGAACGGAATCTCTCACGGAGTGGAAAAGTATTTCGAGCGACGAACACGGCGACCACGGTGGACTATAGGACAACGATGCCCCGGGGCAAGGACTACGGGTTGCGACCCCAATCGCATTCGGACCTCCGCTCTGCGCAGGTGTGCGTGGTCATTAATCCAGAAATGGAAGTGAATGCGGGTTCAAATGCTAGCCAGAAGCGGGCTCCAGCGTAGCACACGCTTGTCTCTTCTTCTTCTTCCCTTCCTTTTTTTTTCGGGCTTCTTTTTGCTCTCTCGTAGTCGGTGATACCAATAAAAAGGGGGCGGGCCCCTTGTCCTCGACCGACCGATTTAGCGATTTCGAATGTCTCATCTCGCGCGAACAAACGTGGCTGCTTTTTGCCAACTGCGAAACTGTGGCCAGTGAGGTGGCGATCTCGTACGATCGTTTCAGAAACATCTTTTTTTTTCACATCGAACCGCGTTAAGTGAAAAAAAATAGAATTTCACGCTCTCCTTTTTTTCACGAAGTAATCACATTTTTTTTCTTTTTAATCGAGATTTAGATCAAATTTTAGCTTAATTTAATTGAATCTGTCGAAAAAATACAAGTCAAATATATCCGAATGCTTTTTTAATATCTATGATCCATTCACGTTCCAATCAATCAGGTCCAAATGTACGTTTCATACTAGAAAGTTAGTTAAGTTCGTTAATATCCGAATTTCATGCGACTGTTTAAAAAAATTTCATACTAGAAAGAAACGTACGAAATCCTGATAGGACAAACACTTCCTGTAATCGTTCTTACGCACTCGCTTCACGTCTCCGGTCCCATTTCGACCAAACGAGATTTTACATACACAGAGTTCGCACACAACTGCAGAGAGAACGATTCAAAGAGACACATCCTAATAGCGATCGAGCTACCTTGGTCAATCGGTGGCATTTGCAAGGACGCGAGCCATCGTCCAGATAGCCTTGGCTCGTGCGTGAAACGCGGTTCGCGAATAAAGCAAATAGGTTTTCCATAGAATGGGCGCCGTACGGTGGGCTCGTCCGCCAGTGGTATGCAGAAAAAATCGAACCTAATTAACCCATAAAGCAAACGCAATCGCCGGGGATCTCCGGCGGTTTTATCCATAAGCGAGAGACCAGCCACTCGCCGTGTACTGTGTATACGGCTACGCTATACGTACGTATAGGTGTGTGGAAAGATCGCGCGCTGGTGCACGCACAAGCGATAGCCGATAGCGCGGTGCTTTCCTTCGCCTTCGGTTCATAATGTGCAATTGTACGGTGTTGCGAGTGCTGGAATTTTAAACGCGCGCGCTCGAACGCCCCGTCCCGCGTTGCGAATTATGCCAGGAGTCGACTACGCTTATCGAGCCCCGGCATTCGAGAACTATGCTAATGACGTATCGGGTATTTTAAACGATCCGACAGCTATTGAACTTAAGCGTTCGACAACTTATCGCGGCGAGAAGAACGAGAAGCGTATCGAATATCGATAGCGATGATATTCTCTTTCGTTTTCGTTTTAAGTTGTTTTTCTTTATTACTGAATTATTATTTATTACTGTGATTTTAGTGGGGGTAACCCAGAAAATCGGGCCTCTTCCGGTGCAACGCTGATGCAACGAAAATTAGCGATTGGTTGGTTTGGGTCACGTGACTCGTGAGGGGGCGTGGCGTTGTCGCGCCTGTAATTTGTTTCGTATCGATTTAAATGTTTGCATATCGATAAAATTTTATGGCAAAAAGGTCGTCTTCATTTCCTAGTCAAAATAGTTGCTTTTGCGTTGCTTCAGTAAGACGAATCGTACTGGGGTACAAGTCGTGCAGTTTTTGTTTTTTTAAGGAGAAACGAAAGAAAGCAGAACGATCGACGATCAGCATGCACGCACGCGTGGTTAAAATTCGTCGAAACTCACCGGTAGATATGGAGAGCGGCGGTGGCGTAGGCGTCGTCGAAGGTGAAGGGATTCTTCTAGCCGCGGCGGTAATTATAGCCGCTGGACTGTACCGAGGCACCTGCAACACCACGGGAGTTTTCACGGACAGGTCCACTGGTTCCAGCTGCACCGGCGGTCCCGCCGCCTGAAACAAAAACGAACGTGCTCGTTAGCATGACGCGTCAATTACGGCGATCGATCAATTTCGCAAAGTACTCCATTTATTTGTACGTGCACGCATCGCGGAACGAGATCATATCGTCGTCACGTGCATCATTTCGAAACACAATTCGAATAACCCACAGAGGGTTAAATTAAAACAGTCTCTCTCGCCAATTAAAATAGAAACGCGAATCAGATCTCTGAAGCAAAGTTCAAAAGAGAGAGAGAGAGAGAAATTCGACGTTGAAAGAAAATATTCGAGGCAGAAACGAAATTCACGCGGTCGACGATCGAGGCTATCGACGATCGAGAGCGGCCGATCGGAAGACCTCCGATCCGAGGGAGTGAGCCCGATAAATCGATAGCCGAAGGTACTACCTTCGTACCTAGCTTATCTAACGGGCAGCTCGACGCTGGTAGCAGGCTCAAGTGCTTTCGCGCAATTAGCATAACTAGCATTGCTATTGACGTGGACTAATCACGACCAGTTCCCACGAGATTCGAATGACCCGAGAGCTTGCCCGCTGTCCGTACCACCGACGCTATTCAGACGCTATTCCCCGATCGTCTTCGATTGTCCGAACGACTGGTCGATCGAAGCCGAAATCACTTTCGCGCACGTTGAAGCGCTTTACCGAATTACCCCGGTCGAACATCGCCCAAACACCTAACCCAAACGTGTCTATGTATGCGCGTATCCTCGAGATAGTCTCGATCTCGAGACGTACCAGACGCATGAGAAATGAAGTCGTTGCACGACCGAAGCGTGACGATCGAAGGGAAGAGATTTCAAAGGAATCGAGTCGTCGATCCGTCTTCGTTACGTTTTTACAATCCGAGCAATTATAAGATCATCGTCGGCGTTCGCTTGTCGCGCTTAATTACCTGCGTAGTTTCCCTCCGTTTGCGAAGATTTATGGTCGCGGCGCACGCGAGAACGACATCCGACGCGAACCTGTCGTTTCAATTCTTCACCGCGACCGCTGATTGCCGTTCCTATTGCCGCGGATTAATATCACGACGGATATTCAGAATTAAAAGGGAGTTCAAACGATTTGCAGTCGTGTTCCTTTTATAATCGACTCTGTTTTTTGTGTTGAGAATTTGACAATCTTTACAGTTAAAAGCGCCCAATTGATAAAGTAATTTTCTTCTCCAAAAATCTCAATTTCAAATTCATACAAAAAGTATACCTCGATCCCTCGCAATATAACTCGTTCCCGTAAAACTGAAGAAGTGGTGGCGAGTGACAGCGAGCAAGAGTGATTTTGTATTCTACGAATGCTCGCGCAGTGTGCTGGATTCGTAAACCAGTAATTAAATTCGATAAAGTCCAAAATCTCAATTTTAAATTCACCGAAAAAATAGAATAGAAAAATGATTTAGACATCCAACCAACTCTGCTATTAATTCTTACTAGTTCTTCAACAAGAAGCGGAGAATGGTGAAATTGACAAAATACTGAAGAAAGGACGCCGTCTTCTTCGACACAACTTCTTCTGTTTCCGTGAAACGGAAGAGGCGACAGCGAGAAAGGGCCATTTTGTATTCTACGAATGCCCGCGCGGAGGATCGTTGCCCGGTGTATCGGATTCGTAAAACAGCGGGACGAAAGATCGGATTTACACACGCGACACGGCACCTCCGACCACCTTCGAGAGAGAGAGCTCGATTGTTTCCAGGTAACGTCTTGATGAGACGTGGGAATGCTCGAGTGCATGGTTATCGACAACGAAAACCTCCGCCTTTCCGTACAGCCGCGAGCGAACGGTATCGCGTCGTGCCACACGAAACTCGGCTAATAACGTAACCCGGTTGACAACTGTATGAAGTGGTACAACATGGTTGCGCGGTTAACAAATCGTGGACGATGCCAGGAGAAAACGAAACGAAACGTGTTCGCCAGGCTGCGTACGTACGTCGTGATACACGCTCGTTGATTCCCAGCGTTTCCAAACTTCGTGCTCCGAAACGAGGAACCCTCTGGGTGGAAAACGATCTCGAGGGGCAGCGATTTCGGGAATATCGGTCGAATGAATATATTCAACGTTACAATCCACGAGATGGAGTAAACTAAGAATACTCGACGACCGAAACGAAGGATGCTTAAATAAATAAAGGAGCCAGCGTTCCCCGCGGAAAGCGACAAATAATTTAACAGCCAGGTGATATTATTCGCCAGCCGAGGAACTCGCGGCACGACGGAATAACCGGATCGCGCTGAAAGATTAAAATTTCCGCCCCTCGGATCGATTCGACGGAGCGTTTCAGGTTAAAAACGTTTTAGGCGGGATCGCGGAAAATAGGCGAATTGACGAACCGGTGTCTCCTTTGTTACCTGGCTCTCGCTTCGATCCAGCGGACAGTTGACTCGCGCTTTCTCGCGTAACGTTTAAAAACGCCCACTATCCGCGACGTTTGTAATCACGAGTCGTGCTCCGAATAGGAAGAACTTGCGACACCAACTGGCAAATCGATCCACAAAAACAGATACTCTCGTCACGCGAGACACGCCCATCGTGCCCGCGGCGTTCTTGTTTTCAGAAAACTCGTCGTATCGTATTTGTTATTCACGACCGAGGACGCGAGGGTCTAGCAGAGACGAGTCGTACAAGTTTCGGCCACGGCAATGAAATCACAATGGCACGCGGGTCACGACGCACCGTCAGACGTCGCTATCTTTGCGACATCGCCAGTTCTAATTGAGAAACTCGGCTGCCGAACGATCGATTTGGCATATCCCAGGGGGGCGACGGTTATAATAAAACCACTGAGATCATCGCACGAGTATACGCCGGTATACGGGCGTGGAAAGTTACGACATGGCACTCGGCATGCAAACGACGTAAATTGACAAGCTTGTCGCCGCAATTGCGCAACTGACGGGGTGGGAAAAATTAGAAAGGTTCGCCTCTGTTTCGAAAATTTTGAAGATTCGACACCCATTCGGAACCCGTTTTTTCCAATGTTTTGAAAAAATTCGAAAATTCAGCGTTTGAATATTTCATATCGTACGTGTGAAAAATATTATATTTTATTATATTTTATATTACACGTGTGAAAAAATTAAGAACTTAAAAAAAATCAAAATGGTGAAAAGATTGGGAATCCGAGAAAAACTAACTGAGCAAACAAATTCTTTAAAGACGAGTCCGTAGGTTTCGCAAAGTCCGCTCAGCTTGCGTAATTCGCCTCCGCGTAAGTACGCAAGAACGAAATTGCAAATCGATACGTTTCGACGAGAGTTCAGCGAGCGGGTCCGGTCTCCCTACGCGCGTCGTTTCGCGCGATTTGTCTCCGGTGGAAAATCCATCGACATAGCCCGACGTAGAGCCGCTCTTTAAAAAGACAAGAAAAGAAAAAAGAGACGAAACGACGACGACGGCAGACCCGCTGTTCCACGAACGAAATCAAACGACGTATTAAATCTGCGATGACTAATGAAAGACCGGGTAAACTGTTCTTAATGATGCCCGGTGCGCTCGAGATATATAACGAACATATGTAACGGCTTATATACCGCATATTACACGTACATATGTTCCCACAGTAGCGACTGGTAATGAGAATATAACGTTCATCAATCATTCGTTGGGCAATCGGCGACCGAACGACTCCCGGCGGAATTAATTTAATTACTACAAATGTTCGACGATAAAAATGGCCGGCGATCGATTCATTGTCAGCGACCGGAGTTACACTGTCCGGTCGCTGTCCCCGCGATTTGTTATTTATGCGGCGGGGAAGATTTATGCGGCAGAAGTCGAATTCGGTGAGGAATCGGCCGATCAGGATAGGCGCGGGCTGCCTCGCGAGAAGGTCGCTAGCTAAAACGCTCGGTTAAACGTAATTAAGAAAATTTAATAATGGATAATGACCTCTAATAAATATAATAATACGGCGGCGAGGCACGGTGATCGATAACTTTTAATGAGCCGTCTGGTCTAAGGAAATTGATACCGGGTTCCTTCATTTGTCAGCCGCCGCGTTGGATACCGCCGCGTCGACGGAACGAACGTTCTTCCTGAATCGGCAGCTCGCTCGCCAATTAGACGGGGGTAATTAAATCTTACGCAACGCGAGGAGACGGTGCGATTTTTAATTCTCCTTCGGACAATTAAAATTCACTCGGTCTTTGGCGATTGAAATTTTTAAAAAGAGTCGACGAATCGACTTCCACGCGGGGATGCGACATTTCGGAAATTTGAAAATTAGGTGATTGGCCTGTTTCGCGTTTATCGCGCCCAACACTCGCTGAATTTCACCTTCTAGATCAAAATCGTGCGCGCGAGGAAAAATCGACAAAGGATCGAACGTTGCCACCATAAGACGCGAGGAGTTTCGGGTCGGGAATAAATTAGTGGAAGGGGTCCTGCCCTTCCTAGGCGATCGGAGGCGAGCGTGTGCACAATAACCGGCTTATGGCTGTCTTTCGAATTATCGGCGAGATCTACCGTGGCCGAAGTAACTACGAGTTATTACGAAGATAGGCCCATTATATATTATACACGGTTTCTTTTTATTGGGATCGGCTCGCCGCGATCGTGCAAGCTCGACGGCCGCGAGATTAGGTTAACAGCCGATGTAGACATTATCGAAGATAGGGTGTTTATGGATCAATTTTTGAGACGGTGAATTAGCCTGTTCGCGAAGGCGACGCGCCATCGATCTCTGTTGCCTCCAACACGTCACGCGCTCGTGTTTCCTTCTCTTCCTTTTTCTTGCCCGATGCGATGTCATCCGACAAGACAGTTTCGTGATAATTACGTATAGAAAACGAAAGACTCAATTTCGATAAACTGATCCTAGATCAATGATTCTTGATAAAACGATTATTCGCAATTCGGGGTCGTCCATGTCCGAGTATGTCACACAATTTCTTCTTCGAAGTGAATTATTTTTAGCAAACCAGAGACTTTAGCAAGTACCTCAGGATTTCCTCAGATTTCTCAAAAATCAAGAACGATAAAAAAAGAAATTTTCAAAGTTACTCTAAGTTGTGTTCGATTAAAGTAAATATGTTTTGCAAATTCTTACGTTAAAATGGAAGGAGGCGAGAAGCTGGAAATTTGCAACTGCACGTTCCGAAGAATTGACGTAGCGCAATGAGTTTCGATCCCAAACGAAACATCGGAGCCGAGAGGTTCGCTGCACGTGACTGGCCCCGGCAACTATCCACTCGATCGGGCGCGTACACGTACGTACGTACGTACGTGCGCATTAAGAGCAGCGCAATTATTGATTGCTTGGAAATCGACGTCGAGTGGATTATGCAAAACGCAGGATAACTCGGCTTCTTTTCCAGCCCCGACGGGCGAGCAAAGGCTACATCTCGAACCGCGGCTACGTGTCTGAACGGCACAACTGTCTTCATTAAGGCTGTACGGGCGGTAGCGGCGGCGGTGGAGAACGGATAAATCAGTTGGCTGGCTGCTGTAAGTCGTTCGGGGCTAATCGAGGCTGACCAAATTAACCGGCGACGCACCGTGCACGGCATGGACCTTCGGAACGCGGCATTATCCTTATTTACCGAGCAGCCGCGGCGCGCCGCGGCCACCTTCCTCGCCTCCTCGCCTTCTCTCGCAGCCTCGTCGCGGCCCTTTCACGTTCAGCCTGCCGAACCTACCACGTACACGTACCACTCCGCCTCGATTTATACCTTCCATTGACGACGAAAATTTCCATCCTCGTTTGTATCCGCGTGGTCGTCGAACAAATTACCCAAATTGAGCGTATTAAGCGCGCGGTCGAATGAAAGATTCCCGTAACTCGTCGCTCCCATTTCCGATTCCTTCGGTTCGTTTCGTTAACGAGGTGTTGACGCAGTGATAATTGATAAACTGGATAAACTAGAAATCATTCAACGACGATATGTACACGTGGCACTTGCAATGCTGAAACTTTTCATCTATGTACGTGATTAATGTTATAATTGTATGTAAGTGGAATTTCCTAAACTGCGAACAAGATAAGAAATCCGATCGATATACACATGGCACTTGCAATGCTGAAACTTTTTATGTATATATGTGTGATTAACGTTGTGATTGTATCTAAGTGGAATATCCTAAACTGCGAAAAAAGTAAGAAATTCAAACGATATACACATATAGCACTTGCAACGCTGAAACTTTTCATGTACGTACGCCCGATTAACGTTGTAATTGTATGTAAGTGGAATTTCCTAAACCGCGAAGAAAGTAAGAAATCCGAACAATGCCTTCCACCGGAATCTCGTACGAAAAAGTAAATACCGAAGCAACGTAGCGGAGAACTTTGTCTGGTTGGTGCGGCGAAACATTGCAGAAGAACGGCAAGAGCCGGGCGAAATTCTGCTCGCGAATTCTCGACGAGACGGTGTTCGGAGCCAGGTCCGGAGCGAGTTTTCGACGAGAGGAGAGCAAATTAGAGGCACGGTTCTCCGAAGCCGGGCTCGTACGTCTCTCGCAGCGTATCGTTACAACAAGGACGGAGCCTTTTTACGAAACTGTCAATCGCGATCGAACACGGAACCACTCGGGACGGCTCAATTCGAGCGCCGGGAATGTTTATGACACCGGTCGTTCGTCTCCTTATTTGGGACGAGCGATGTGCTCGTTAACCGGCACGGACGAAATAAAAGCACGGGGCGAGCGCGCAGCGCGAGGAGGAGGCACGGAGGGGAAGCGCTAATTCGCGGAAAGGAGGCAGCGGTCACCGCGCGCTGTTACGCAGTTGCGAGCGCAGTTTCCACTCGTCACCGATTTCCATCGGCGACCAGCCCTTTTTCTCACCTCCGCGTCGCTCTTCCCAACTCTTAATTTGCTTTTTACCGCGACATCTGCGCCCGACCGCGAACCGACCGCGGCCCTTTTTTCGACTCGGCATCGAATTCAATTAGGAGGTCGTGGAACTCCTACGGTGGTCGTTACACGTCGCGAGAACGACGATCATTTTTTTTTTTTTTTTTTTTTCGTGAAAATCGATCCCACGTAGCCAACTTTCATCCTTCCACGTTGCTGCCGCGTTGCGCAACGCGTCGTACGCATTTCTTTTTTCTTCCCCCCTCCCCCCTGCCTGGGTATTAGAGATGAACCGCGCTTTCTACCTTTCACCGGCCGCGCTAGCTCCTAATAAATAATTTATTCGCGGTTAGGCTCGAATCGTGGTCGATCGTTCTCTACCCTAATCGCGCGATTCTTAGAAAACGCGTGTACGACGACGCGGGCGTAGGCAGAGAAAGAGAGAGAGAGAGAGAGAGAAAAGAAGACAGCCTGGTCGCAGGTGAAACGCAGTTCACGTTCGCTCGCGGGTGAAGCAAGACGGGTCGAGCGTTCGTGGTGGTCGGCGTTAAACAGGGCTACGAGGACGACGGAAACGACAGAAAAGGAGAAAAATACCCGGGGATCAAAAATCCTGGGCACGTCCCGCGACACGCCTCGTGACATCATCGCCTTTTGATCTCCCACGAGAGCAGAAATAAGGGGGACACAGGCTGCGAAACGTCATCGCGTATGACACGAGGAACGAAAGGGGAGATGACGAACGAAAAACGTATATATACATGATTTTGTTGCAACTTTTCTAGCGTTTTTTTTTTTTTTAGGGCTATTTAGAAAACCGTGTTGGATACTACGGCGATGTAACAGAGGAAAATGCCAAGCAACGCAATAAAAGTAGATCGAGTAGAAATTGCCTACTTTTATGCACGTGGATTTAATTGACTAACGACGATATGGTGGCATTGCAGAGTGGGCCAAAAATCACTTCCTGCTATAAAATAAATCCATAATTGTAATATTTATTACATATTTCGTTTAATTTTCAATATATCTTTTTTCAACATTTGAAAGAAGTAATTTCTAAATAATAAATTTAATTTAAAATAAGTAGAATTAATTTTTATACATTATATAAATTATACAATACATATTCATGTCCTTATTTTCTGATGTCCTATTGACAAAAAAATAGGTGGGTCCCATACATAGATCGAGTATCGCGAATCAAACGCTGCAAAGCACTATTCGAGATGTAAATCTGAAGAGTGTGGTCGCGCCGCACGGCGCTGACAGCGGTTAAGCGCATAAATTGCGGAAAATTTGCAACGTCTAAATAAATCAGATCGGAGAGAGACCACTTCGCTATTTTCCTTTAAAACCCCATTTTCCTCCTCTCGCTTTGTCGCGTCCCGCGATAAATCTCCTCTCTAGTGGAATTCACCGTCTTGTCGCTCTCCTCGTAAAGACGTCATTGATTATACGCACCGTTCGCACGCTGAGATATTACACTTAGCGCGAATACACCGTGCAATAAAGATGCCCGTGTCGGGCGCAGGCGAGCCGTGTGTATACGTGGCGCGAGATTCAGCGCATCAGCGAGCAACGACGCGTTGGTGAAAGTCGCTGCGGGGATGCACCGAAGGGAATCGCTAATTGCAACGAGCCCCGCAATGTCTCTCCGCAAGGTATCATCCCGATCGAGGCATCGGGACTTTGAAGAAACGGGAGAACTGCGCCCCGTGTAACGGTGCTACTCCGGATAACAAGTGTAATCAACGTCTCGCAACTTGCGCAGAGTCGAACCTTCGTTCTTTAATTACTCGCTTCCACGTTGCATTCGTTTATCGCCATAAATAGCTGAACTTTGCGACGAATGAGAAATATGGATTTTAAAAAAAATAAATGTTCCATTCCCTGTGCAACACGTGTCATTTCTTAATTATCTCGGGCACTAAAGACACACGTACGTACACACACACACACACACACACACGCGATCTCTCCTCGGCATTAATTACTATCGCTCTCAAGCCGTAAGCAGGCTCATCATCGCGGAAGATTTGCCACGGAAAGTTTGACTTGGCAAGAAGGAGGATCCAGTTTCGATGCTCGAGGATCGACGCAACACTCGGTGCAACAACCCGGTGCTGAACGAACGCGCGGTTTCGCCATCTCGGTTTTGCCATTCGTCTAGCAGCTTAAAGATGTCATTGATTAAACGAGCAGGAAGCACCGAACGCGAATACCTGCGCGCGCGTTTCTCACCCACACGCGTGGCCCCTTCTCGCACGCTCGTGTGCGGGTTAACGCATTATGGCGCGGCTAACGTATGAATAGCCATGGCCTCTGGTCCCGTGAGATGCGGCTGGGCGTGTACCCGGGTACCCTTTTATGCCGCGCGATACCTCGTGGCATACCAGATTCATCCGTGGAAAAGAAGAATACGGAGCTCGGCCTCGAAATCAGTCACGCTCGAGCCAGCTCGTTGCCAGCCGGCCACTTTATGCCCCGTGAAATCGACCTTTTAATTCGATCGTTGTTCCTCCGCCACGAGGATTGGCAAGGGTGGCAAAGAGGAACTGGAAGTCGCGTGGAAAGACGGAGAGATCGCGTATATTTCACTGTGAAACCACGTACAGCTCTCGCGTACGGGTGACATTTGTTATACATTTCGCAGCAGAGAAATTTGGCGACAGTGTTTTGCGTAGATACAAGTCGAGATTTCATCGCGTCCGAGAAAATGTGAAAACTGAAAATTCGCAAAGTGGATTCTAAAGACGATGTCACGCAAATATTTTATAAATATGCAAAAGCTTGTCTTGGACGCAATAGAGTTCAACGACAGTTTTCATTACAAAAAGAAATCCTAAAAAAAGATTTTATCGAATTCTGTCAACTGAGAACTCGCGAGATGAAGGGACAGTCAGGTCTCGTACAATAAAAAAAAAAAAAAACAAGGGGAACCCGAGCAAAACGAAAAGGCCGTAATTTCACTCGATGATGTTTGCGAGAGAAGACGGACAACCACGTGTTTAAGCATATATCCGAATTTATAATTAAATATATATCGTATGTAGTTTTTACTTAAATATAGCATTCTGGATGATACTTGGTTATTCTTCAATATCATCGCAAGTGCAAGTGAATTCGTATTGGCCAAGCAGAAGCCTTTAGGAAAATAAGTCACGCACGAAAGCATAATGAACGTAGCGCCGTGGAAGGAGAGAGATGGAGAGAAAGAAGGAAGAAAAGAGAGATAACGCCGAAACGATCTGCTACCGGCGTTTACGAAGCTTTAGCCCGCGGTGAGATCGACGAGAGTCCGATATACTCCCCGTCGAAACTTTATCATCCCGCGACAGATTATTGGTTCGTTAATGAACGACGCACAGCGCACGCGATTTATTGATTCTGACAGCGAGGACGAAAATTTTCCCTGGTCTACAGAGTCTCTGCGATATCCTCTCGCTTCGCAATTGATCGTAACTCGATCTTTCCATCGATCGATTCGACGGGAGGACAAATCTGATTGCAAGTCATTCGATCGACCGTTCAAAGACGGTCTTCTCGTGGTAGCTGGTACTGACGATCGACCGGATAATCGATAATGGCGAGCAGCAGCTACGTCCGCCGCAAATGGTAAATTCCCCATGAAATTAGGCGAGCCATTGGCCAGGAGTCTTTTATAGAAATGGACACAATCTATCCTGATTTATAGTCGTAGATCCACGTGCACAATAGACGCCGGGTAGATATCCACGCGATCGACTCGGAAATTTTAAATAAAATTGGAAACGTGCGTCTGGCGAGCAAAGAATAGAATAGAAGTCAGAATATAAATTATTATTGCAGAGGAGCAACGTGTCTTGTCCCACTGTACTTGGAAAATGTAATTTTATTTATGATAAATTTGCCTACATGGTTACTAAAATAAGTACGATAAATTTAAAATAAGTATAAATACAAAGTTCGTCAATTTAGGACGTGGGTCATCAATTGGATTCTACGCGTGTTGTCGAACGATCAAAGCTGCGGCGCTTTTGAGTAAACGTCGAATCGCGTGTACAAGCGTACAATCGTACAATTGTGCATTTTTTTACATTAAAACGCTGGATCTGGACGAAAACAGCAGTCACGCCTAAACTCTACACTCGTTCTTGCCTCTAACGATAGTTGGCGGATCGGAATAGTCACCGAAGAACTGCGCGTTAACAGATATCAAATATTACGCGAGTATACAGAGTCGTCGGGTCTCCAAACGTTTCGTCCGTAGCAGCATTATGCGAGTAAACGTTGGCCGATCGCGCGGGAATATTCAATAACGACGGTCGAATACGTAATGCGCATTTGTAAAAGAAATTACGCCGATCCGTTTGATCGCGACGCCGGGGATGGCCAGGGACGACGCGAGCGTATCGCGCTGATAAATCGTCGCGGCATCGACGATCCATCAGGCCGATTTCCTTGCCCGTGATGATTAAGCGGCCATCAAACGATATCGTGGAAATAGATTTCCGTTGGTCGATCACGGTCGAATCGCGCTGAGGGGAGGGGAGGGGAGGGGAGGGGAGGGGAGGGGGGGAAAGAGCAGAGCGCGAAGTAACGTAAAAATGCGACGATGCGTGGCGAGGCAGTCGATGAGCGATACGACATTAAAGACGCGATCAATAACACAGTCGTTGGTTAATGGGCTAGCGTTAAAACGCGCCACGATTCTGCCGCGATTGTCATTAAAGAGCCGTATAATCACGATGGGAACGCTCGTTAATATGAGCAATCGACTCGGGAAATCTTGTCGTCTTCGACTACGCGGATCGTTCGTATCGGTCACGCGCGATGCGAACATGTACAATTAAAGTATCATCAAAACGGAGGATGATATGCAAAAGGGAAAAACGCGCGCAGCAGGCGAGGCGCGTAACGCACAACTTCGAGAAGGTTGATGCAACTGTGACGATGCTTGTTGCTTTAACGCTAACCATACTTTATAATATCCATTCTTACCGTAACTGGTCAAATGACCGGTTTTTTTCTTTTAAGAAATATAGATTTTCAATTTATTGCAAAAGGAAATAATGGACAACATAGCTTTTAAATAATGGCAAAATAATCATACATTTAACGTAAATAGAAATGATTCTTTCATTTAAAGATAAATGAAGCATGTTTAGTTTTTTGCAGACGTGTATTTTAGAAATCATACGAGATTTAGTTGTTTCATTGTCTTTGCAAAATCTTGTTTGGCATGTTTTCTGCGAGTGCGAAATATTACATTGGGTCATTTGATGTTCCTTTTGCAACAATTTTTGATAGTCCATGGTCAGCTCTTCTTCTGTCAATTCAAATAAAAATTCTTGTCTCATAAAAAAAAAAAAACTCACACATCGATATCGGTACTTGTATAGTAATAGTACCCTACTCTTTCAGATATTCGCTTCATATCGTTCTCTGATTTTTATATATTTATTTTCGAACGCATTGTCATAACTTTTTTCCTCGATTTGGACCTATGTCAGAGTACAATGAATTGATTTGTATACCACCGTCGAGAAACATGCCACATCGTTCTTTCTCGCTTTTGCAAGAACTCCCTTTAGCTACTCCAGATAGTTCCGACTAATGTCATTCTCTTTTCTAGAAATTTTATCGCCAGCAGTGCATTTATAGCTGTTCAAATCATGGTTGAGTTCAGAACTAGGGTCTCGAACAAAGAACTTTATAAAAGATCGCGATAAACAAGTCAGACGATAAATTTTCACTTGAAAGAGGAGCAAAAAGAAAACGAAAAATTGAAAACTGATTGATCAGATAACGCAAGAATTTTCGTAAAGTTAAATGGACGCATGACTTTAAATGAAATTTTGAGACCGGGCACGGTACGGTTAGCGTTAACGTTAAACCCGGCAAGAAGAAGAGAGCGATAAGATTATAATTGGAAGATTGAAAACGATGTTCCAGAGTCGTAAATATTCGCAAGTGCTCGACGAGAAACGGGAATAACAATTTCTGTTTTTGCTCGAGCCGTGCGTCGACGAATGAAAAAACGACGAATGACGAATGGTTTTTTTTTTTTTTTTTCTTGGTCTCGCCGAACGATCGTGCTCGTTTCTCCGTTCCTTTTTCCCCTCTCGTGCAAATTGGCCGCGCCGTTCGCCGTTCGAGTTAATCAAGACGCGGCGATCGCGGGGACAATAATCTCGTTATACGCGCGTACCACCGTAACCACCGTAAGCATCGACAATAAGCAACGACCGATAACCGGTCACGCAACCGGTTGATTAATTACACGCGACGAAAACGCGTCGACTCGACGTGCCGGGATTAGGCGTTTCTGAATTACCATCCAATTATCGTCGACCGTCCCCTCCCCTCCCCTCCTTGGCCGGCCTCGCAGCATCACGGAACGTGTTAAGGCACCGTGTAATCGCTAATTGGGCAAGCGGCGGGGGGGGGGGGAGTCCGGGAGGACGCTAATCAAAATCCGAACAAGAAGATTGCGCTCCTAAAAGTAATGTAATTACACGTCGCGGTATCGTATTCGAAGCCGATGGGGAATAGCCGAGCGGGAAAGAGAAAGGAAAAAAGCGTGGCAAAAAGCAAACGCTCCGGTCGTACCAGTCGATCGCAAACAAACGCACACACGCGAATACGCAGAGCGAAGAGGAGTGAAAGAATCGTACAGTGGTAACGTTAAAAGACGGAATGTGCGCGTGGAAACACCCCGAGGCCCCGAGGTCTCTTCCTCTCCCGCTGGCGAACCAGTGGGAGGACGTCGAAAAAGAAAGGAAAAAAAAAAGAAAAAAAGAACAGGTACGCTTAGAACCGAACAAGTCGAAGCCGTAGAAACTGAGAGAGTTCTCTCTCGGCCGGTTCACAACAGTTGACATTCAAATGTACCGTACGATCCGGTGGGCAGCGTCCGGGCTGCCAGGAAGCAGTGGCGAACCGGCGTCTCGCGGCCGCGCAGTCCACCGGTCGGCGGGGAACCTGTTTGATTAAACAAAAATGTCGGCCGCGATGAAAAGAGTGGGAAACGGTGATCGTTGGGTACGTAGGAGGTGTGCTGTCGAGAACAGCTGAAAAGTGCGTTTACGCGCGACGCAGAACGCGAGAGATGATAAAGGAGGGAGGAGAGAAGGGTGGCGAGAAGGGACGAAGCGAAAGGAGGAGAGAAAAACGAAGCGTCGAAAGACAGCGGACAATCTCGAGAACGTCCGACGATCGGCGCGTTTCACGGCGCGTTTTTCCAACGACACGGCCGCGCATCGGCAATCGCGAAACTAACGGCGGGGAATATAGATACGGCGCCGGTGGTATCGGCCGCGCGCCGCCAACTTGCCGGCAACGTCCCAAGAAAAGCCGATTAAAACGGCCACGGAGCGCCGTTTTTCACCGTCGGTGTCGGTGCCGCGCGCACACAAAGAGAGTGTGGGATCCTCTATAAGGAAGCACAGACCCCCCCGGTGCTGAGCGGACAATGAGCGTGTGCCGCACTGGAAATGACATTTGAGCGCCTGCTCGGAGTAGAATCGAGGCAAGAGCTTGGAGATCGCTCGAAGGGCTGTTGTTGTTGTTGGCCGGGCTGTTCGCTTCGTCAGCTCGACCGGGAAACGAGAGAGAAGCCAGCTCTTGCCCGTGCGCCTCGTAAGAACTATCGGCTCGTTATTTCGCTACCGATCGGCGAACGAGAATGTTTATTAAAGATCGTAGCTCGTGTGTGTGTGTCGGCCGCCGACAGCTTTGCGAATTTCCCGCAAATTCCGACTCCGATCTACGTCCACCGTACGTGCGTCGTCGTTGCCTCTGTGTGTGTCTTTCGCTCGCTGCCTCCTCTATCGTAGATTCAAAGATCTGCAGGCAACGACACCGTCAAACACAGCCAACGACCGTCAGGTGTGCGCTCGGTCGTCAGGTGTCGTTTCGTATCGACGCCGAGATAAAGACGTTACGGTACCATTAATATTTTCCCGCGCGAGCGTCGATATATCCCCTATTTGTCTCTGTCGAGGCGAACCTGTTGTTCGTCTTCGGGCAACGCGTGCTTGCGTGCTCCTTTCTCGCGCGTAATAACTTCAAACGCCACGCGTTTTATATCGGGAACACGCGTCCGTCGACGGGGAATAATAGCCGCGCTAACGGTTATCCCATCCAGAAGGAATTCAATTATAATCCAGTAGTTGGGCCCAGTGTGTTGATCAATCAAATGTTAATGAAGTCACGTCCACGATCAGTTGGAAACAGATAGTTGTAGCACGCGAGCTTGTCGGACACACGAGCCGCGCCGCTTTTTTTACGATAAATCAACCTAACGAGAATACAGAGCTGATTGGCTCCAACACAGAGAATTGGCTTCGACCTCTGAAACGATACCGCGTACCGCTCTCTGTGTGTGTGTGCTCGTGGTTCCGCCGCGACTTCAAACTCGAATCCACGGTCGTTAGAAGTGCCGATCGAACGGAGAATTTCAAGAAGAAGAGGGGGAAAAAAAAAGGAAAAGAAGCGGGAATAATTATTGTCAGAACTGAAAAAGTAAATAGTTGGTCACGGCCTTTTTCTCTACGTTCGAATTCTCTGCGCCGATGTTGGCCAACCATTCGCGAGATTTGCCAGCGGAAACAACGACAGATTGGTTCGCGTCGATACACCGCGTGGAAAATGGCGGCGCGGGTAAATGATTTCAACGGGGGGGAAAGGGGGGCTTATTATTACAAGGCGGGTATTTATTCAAACGAATTCCATCCGGGGCAAACTCGGCCCGATATTTATTTTATCTAGGCCCGATTGTCGCCCGACTAATAGTCCCGCGGCACTAACAGCCGCGTCGAGATCCGATCGATTCCCAATGTTGTTCTAAAAGCAATGTCGAGGCATTAGACGTGGCAGTGACGTGGTAAAAGTACACGCGTGTACCACGGTAGCTAATGGTACCTTCCGTACGAAGTACATACGTAAGTACGTGCACACGTGTCTGGCGATCGAACGCAAACAGACGTCGTCGATCGTGTTAACTCGGTGGAAAAACTTGCTGGACGGAGCGCGCGCGACAAAGAAAATGGCAAGAAGCGGCAGAGTTTTCAAACGTTATTCCTCGGCCGACGGAGTGCTGTACCATTGCCGATAAACCCGGCTATAAAAATACCGTTCTCATCGAGAATCATATGTCCCGTTAACGACGCAACAGCGCCAGTTCTTCTTTCGGTTACGAGGACTAAAAAATACGTTTTCGCGTGCCGTGAACGTCGTGTTCGTTTCGTCGTTGTTGTTGGATCGGGAGAGACGAACAGCTGGGGAAACTTGTGAATTTCGTTCAATTTCATCGACGGGAGTACGCCAGACCGGAACGGTGAAGTTTCAATTGGAAATTTGCTCGGGATTAAGTTGCTGGTATTGAACGATGCAATTTAACCGGAAACTACGTCCGGCGGTCCATCGCAAAGTTACGACAGAGCTGTAAATTGCGTTTCGATTTTTGATCTCGAGACAAAACAATTTGACAGCAGCGTGGCAATTGCTGGAAATTCAGAAGTCAAAGACTGAGCTTCGATTCGAGCAACTCGAGTTACAATTCTTCTACAGATCTTCCATCGAATTTAAACTTGACTTCGATCTCTCGATGTTGTTGTACCAACCTCTCGACGCTAGAACCTACCGACGACCAAAGCATAAAATTCCCAACATCAGAAACGTTGTCAAAAAGTAAAAAGCTTTGCAATAAATCGCACGAGCTTTCGTTTCGAGTTTGTAAGAGTATGTTATTTTATAAAATATTTTATCTCTGTAAAATGCCGAACAAAAATTATAAATTGGTCATTTTGACCACTTTGGTAGTTCCAGTGTTAATTCGACGCGCGGCAAAAAGTTTTCACTTCCTTGTCCGCTTGTAAAGCCAGGTCGAGAGTAAGTGAGAAGCGTTACTCTCTAAAATTCTCGCTCGTTGGAGAAAAAGAAGAGAACAATTTCCTGTAAGATCGTCTCTGCGAGAAAAAGAAAGGAAGCACATTAAGAAACGTTAACGCATCAACGATCCAACGAGCGCAAATTGGGCATAATGATCGGCTTGTCGGCAAACGAGATGGCGAAAAGATCAGCAATCAACGAGTACCTAGTTCTCCGGAACGCTGGGAGATTTGCCAAAGAACACCAACGCCGGACAACCTACGGAGATGTCCGTAGATACAAGCGAGAGGAGCTGAGCGAGAAACAAGCGGAGAGGATAATCATAGAACAAGGGCGGAATGCGTGCTTCGATATGGTCGACCTCTGTTCCCCTTTTATTTACGAGGCACGCAACGCCGCTTTCTGGAACGTTTTTAACGAACGAACGCCTCTCTCTCTCTCTCTCTCGCAACAGCAGCCGCTCGTGCAAATTAAATGCCTCTCTTCCGATATAATAAACGTCCGCGTCTGTAATTTACAGATTTAGAAATTGCGCGCCGGTGCTACCGACGGTCGCTGACGTATCGGTCGATGAAAGTAGAGGGAATCGAAAGGAAACCTAACCTAAACCTAACCTAAACCAATAACCACGTCCTTTTCTTCGTCCTCGTCGCCGATGAATTAATTTCCAGCCGTAATTCGCGCGTCGTCTGCTTTCTACTCCCGTTGCAGGTTCCATTAGCGACCGCCGACGATCACGCTCGCGACACGGCACACACTCGCGAGCGTGTGGAATTCATCGGGCGTAAGAGCGGTGGTACGTGCGCAGCTGACGTCCGGATGAAGCATCGGCTGGCCGACATAATTAAACGCCTCGAGATGGTTATCCGATATTGGCAATAAGCAACGTAGATCCGATACGACGCTGACAAATAGCCGTATTGATTCGTTCGCGTGCACGTCGGGGCCGACCGGTTCGGCCGCGGTCGGGCCGATTAATTAACGATTTCGAGAATCGCGGAGAGCGTCCGACCGGACGTCGCCGCTTCGAGGAATCAATTTCAGGAAACAACGACACGCGTCCACGAGCGAGCTCCGCGGAGAGAAAAAGATCGATCCTCCTCCTCCTCCTCCTCCTCCTCCTCCGAGAGGGCTGTGCGCGCTCTGCGGCGCAAGGGAAAGAGATCGCTCGAACGCTCGCGGAGGAGCTCGTATCCGAAGCGCGAGATAGGATCTACGGAAACTACTGACAGCGGTGCCGTAGGACGCCTCGATGCTTGCATTCGATTCGAAGGTAGGAGCGGAATCGGCCGGCCGGTATACTTACCGGTCGCACGAGCAGTCCGATTCCAGATATCACGGTTCGTTATCTCATCTAACTTCGCGGTGGTCGATCGTTACGTGATCATTACGGTCACCGGGTCATTGCCAGGGATCGCTTAGATCTCAACGATAGCGCGGCGATCGAGGCTCAATTAAAAGCGTAGCGGCCGTGCAACGGCAGCGCCACCGTGCACGCCCGAGAGAAAGAGGGAGAAAATTAGAGCTGGCTCTCGAGATGGAGACTACTACCGCACGTCGAACCCCACGTCCACGTTTCCCGTCTCGTCTCGGCTCGGCTCGGCTCGGCTCGGCTCCGCCTGACTCTCGGTGAATCTCGAACGAACCCATCGATCACGAAGTCCGTTGTCGCTCGCTTTCTCCGCGAAGGATAGGCGCCGTCACGGGTTATCGCACGGCCAAAGGTACGCAAAATGAAAAATAGAAAGCCCCGCGTTTCTATTTTCTCCAAATAGAAACGGCCATCTTCCCTTCCTTCGCTAATTATTCGCGAATCAGTTTATCGAGTAAAACGAGGAAGCCGACGTTGACGACGGATCAAACCGGCCCGTCGAGGAGAATATCGTCGAACAAATGTTTAACGAACTAGCGCGATGGCTGTCCGATCGGACGCTCCTCGATCGAACAACACGGCCAACCGAACGAAAACATCCTAGCAACCTGCGAGACCCTCGAGCTCTCTCGCCTTCGCCTTCGCCTTCGATGAATCTTCGCGTTGCCGGCGATTTCACGGAACTGTCCGTAACTGTCAATCACCTAATTTGGGGATCGATGGTCGAGACGCACCGGCGCGCCTATTCGAGTAATTGCAGGCCTTTGCCAGGCTTGGCTGGCCGCGGTCGAGGTCGGACGAACCACACGCGGGAATCAGACGTCCGCGTCCACGGTTAACGTTAATCGAACGATGATATTTAATTACAGAGCCCCGGGTCTGTATCCTCGCCGATGATTAATCGACGGACGGAAAGGTGCCACGGTCAGGATTATTTCGGATCAATGCCGCGCGATCAACTTGCAATTAACGCGATCAATCGTCGCGCGTAATGCGATTCGAAAGATGGCCGGCGGTCTGCGCCGACGTCGTAATCGCTGCAGAATTTTCGAAACCTGTTCCTCCCGACCGATCTGTAAGATCCATCTCACGATCTTCACCCTGACGGAGAACTTTGTTTTTACTTGACTCCGTCTATTGATTTGCTATAAATTTCCGTTGTATTATGTCCGACGGCGCTAGTGTGATTGATGGAGGGAATTACGAGACGCGATAACGTAAGTGGTTAGCGTGTTAACGGAAGCCCGGGAAATTTCAAATTACTCAAAAGTCGGATCGCGCGAATTCGTGAGAACGAGTTAATCGCGGCCGAATGAAATTCTACCTTCACTCGCTATCTTTTCGTTTGACGATGGAAGAAATTCCATCTGCAGCTTCCTCGTATAACTGCGTGGACGCTTGTTCCACGCATTTAGCAGGGAACTTTCCTGCATAATACATACTTGTGGGAAAAAGAATATTTTCTAACAAGAAAGCACGATGATTTTGATGAAATTTGGCATAAATGTACTTTGAAAAAAATACTTGACCCGTTTTGTTTTCTTATCGGCAATCGTCGATGTCGAAGGGGTGAAAACTACCCTCAAAATTGGGAGAACGTGTTTTGTCAAATTTCTCGGAAATTATCGAAGATAATTTACACCGTTTTTTTTCAACGACGATTTTACTATTCTGTAAAAAAGTCTTTCGTTTACAATATATTTAAAAAACCATATTTCTTTATATAAATTCTTCGAAGTAAATGTCAATAAATATTTATTTATAACACAAATTAAAATGGAACGTTGATTTTTGCATTATAAAAAAATTCATTACTTTCAAATCGCTGGACATGCAATGCTTTTAATATCGGTTGTAGGTACTTGGTATCGTATTTAACCCTAGATTAAAGCATAAAATTTCCATTAAAGACACTAAAGTTAAAAAGAAATAGACAAACATCGTGATACAGTAGAGTGTACAAGCTGTTATTTATACGTTTCGCGTTTAACAAATTATTTAAATCTTTAAAAATACGCTACAAAATACGAAAATGATGATCATTCTGACCACTTTGATAGTTCTAGCGTTAAAAGTGTCTCCTCGAAATATTTATTCCGCAACGACTTGGATCGCGGAAAAGACACGCAGTTGTTACGCAAATTTCGTGATCGTGGGCAACGTCCACGCTCGATCGATCGGCCGGTGATCGGTTGGAAGAGGTTCGCGCAACAAGCGCGACGTAACCGAAGAGGCTGGGTCGCTCCGGACGAGACTGAAAGTGCAGACGCCGCAGGATCGTATAAATAGAACCACCTGTGCGTAACCGTGCGATTTCTAAACGGCAGGCGCTCCGTGTAAAACCGAACGAAGGCTGAGAGCCGGGGCGGGCGATGTTGATGCGCGCGGCAGCGCCATGACGTGTGTTCGCCAGGCAGGGGGTATCGACTCTTCGATCGACGATAAATCACATTCCGCTCGGTTCGTCCCGTTCTAATCGGGAATGCACGAACTTCGACGGAAGCAAACACAGTTTGAAAAAAAAAAAAAAAAAAAAAACGAGGGAAAAGGATCCTCTCGAGGCAATCTCTCGTTCGAACGACGATGCGAGAGGCGATCTTTGGCTGCGTTGCCAGCTTCTGGGACGCCTGGAAAGGTTAGTTTATCTCTCCAGCGACTCCTTTCACACGATTCATATTCTTATGATAAATCACGGTAATTACGTTTAAGCAACCTTCCACTCGAAGATTCGATATCCGAAGCTCGCAGGAACGTAGTTAAATCCCAATTACACCGACCATCCCAGTTAATCGATCGCCGATCCCACAGCGCCTCGCTCGTGTATCCAACTTGTTCTCGTCCAACGAGCGAAAACGGGTGTCGGGGGGGGGGTCGTATCGCGAATGCCAAATGCATGCAACCTGCACGACTGAAGGAATATTTTGTCACGAACGAGCCTCGACGAGCCTCGTCCTCGAACGAGGAGAACGGGGAACCGTGTCTACGCGCGGATAGCGGTGAATCGGCAATCACGTACATCGTGGTTCTCTTTTTCCTCGTTTTCCTTCCTTGACGTCCTTTGACGATTCGCGGGCTCGAACCTATCGAAATCAAGCTCCTCGACTTTTTCTCTCTCCCGTGTAATTCGCTCCGACACACGCGGGACACGGCTACAGAGCGAGACACACTCTGTCGGAGTCACCGCGACTGTACGTACGACGAGCGCGCGTGTGATTTAGCAGAGGAAACGTAATAAAACCCGCGGCAGTGAAAGAAGATGACACAAGCGGTCAACACTCGCGGCGGCGCGTCCATTCGTTCGCGGCTTAGCGCGCGTACGGTACTCGACAATCAGCGGCGGCAGATGTTACGACTGTGAGCTAGGCTGCAAGCGACTGACTCGACATATTTCGCACGCCGGTGGAAAAAATCCGGCCGTTTTATGCCGGCACCTTCCTCTTCCTCGTGGTAACGAGTACTTACAGAGGGGGGGGGGGGGAGGGGACGGCTAACCGGGACGAATCGCGTGCCTCGCGATGGAAGGATCGCCAGGGAAAACTGGCTGCGCCCCGTCGACCAGATGCGACCAGATGCGAGCCTTCGTCGCCTCCGGTCCGCCGCGATCGAATTTACCGCCGGTCGTCACCGCGCCGCCCGCGAGAAAAACCATGAAGGATGAAGGATGCGCGCCGAAGCGCAACGTCAACGAGATTTCAGAACAGGCTGCGCGTATCTCGGGGACACCGCACAATGGGGAACGCATCCGCAATCTCGCCTCGTACATCTTCGCGGTGCTTCGCAGCCTGCCGGTGATTTACCGCGCGACACCGTAAGGGATGATTGTCGATCCTCCTCGGAATGGAACGAGGTACTTGTTGCGCTTTACAAAAGACCGACCGAGCCTCTGTTCGCCTCTCCGATCGAGGTGTCTCTGACGGAGAATTAAGAATTGGGAATTGGGAATTGTGAACAAATATGCGGATATTTTCATTGGTAAAATAGTAAGTTTTAAAGAAAATCAGTGGTACAATAAAATTCATTAAAGGAAAAACACGAGACAGACAGGGATGAGGACTACAAATGAATATAAACTCGGGAGACGATTTTGTCAGACGAACTACAGCGTATTTTTTAAATAAACGTCGAATTGTACGATTGTACATTCTTCACAAGGTAAAAAATAATTTTTTGACAAACTATACTAAACAAGTAACATCTTTAATTCGCACCGCGGTACTTGTAACTTGACGCGTTACAAAAGATTGAGGGGATGACACGAGGAATTAAATTGCGAACAGAGCGGATATTTTCTTTAGTGAAATAATTTTTCGGTAAAATACACTAAGCAAGTAATGTCTTTAATTCACTCTTCGGAGTGTAACTTGGTTACAAAAGCCTGTGATCGAGGGAATAATGCGAGGTTTGTGTCGTGTTGAAAAGTCTCGTGACGAAGAATTGTAAATTGGTTTGCGAATATTTTCTCTAGTAAGATAATAAATAAAAAATAATCTTTTAGTAAAATACACACGAAACGAGTAACGTCTCTCGAGTCTGACAAACTATTTCTATATCGCGTGTGCTTGATCGAACAGTTGACGTTTAATTGCAAACAAGCCGAGCACACGGATGCTGGGAATGAAGATTTCAAGTGAATGTTTGTAGGAAGACACGGTGATAGAAAGTTGGGTGTGACTGAAGAGCTCTCGAGATTAGCGTGTGAATGGAGAGTGTGACTGCGCAAGATTTTGAGTGGACGGTGACCGTGAGTTTCCTAGGAATGTCTCTCCGGGATGGAACGAAAAGTAAAAAAAAAAAAAAGTCTCGAAAGCCAAAATTTTGTTTGTCGTCGCTGGTAATACAAATCGTACGACGGTAAAAAGCGGAATATCGTCGAACCGATCGATAGCGCAGAAGAGCAAAGAAGGAAAAAAGAAAACAGGTCCACCTGTTGGTCCAGCGAATGGACCGCGATCGAGGAGGAAAGTAAACGCGATCGTGCAAACACAGGCGCACAGTCGCAAACATCCACGTGCAGGTATGCACGCGAGCGGGCGGCCGAGCAGGAAAGATCATCATCGATCGGAGAATCCGTGGGCCGCGTGTGAATCGTCGGAGTTATGCCTTCGACAAAAGCCACCGGAGTGCCTCGACAAAGCAATTCCGTCCGTGGAGGCACAATCGAACGAGACGCGCCTTGTTCAGACATGTTTTGCGCCGGAACCCTCCTCCGTCTCTCGCAAAGAGCGGGTAACGCGCGTTCATCTCGCGCTTGCACGCACGCGCTCACGTTTGTGAGAACGAAACTGAAACGGGCGCGCGTTTATGTATGCGTCAACGTCTGAAAATATATGCGACGAGTTAACCAACAAACGGCTCTAACACGCGTGATAGTTAACCACGTGTGCACATACATAGGTTCGTTCGTATTCAGGTATGACCAATAACGAAACAGAAGTTGATTCGTTCGATCCGAAATGGGGAGATAAAATTTGGATTAAATTTACGAGAGATAGTGATTGCGTTGGCGATCTTTATTCAAATTCGTGTCTTAATGACGTGAAAGTAGAAAATTTCAAAGTTTCCTATAGATGTACAAAAATCTAGGGATCAACTTAATCGTTGCTCTGACGACGTGTGAAATTTATTAAGAAACGATATCTTTCAAGTCTGTCTAAATTTCAGACAAAAAAAAAAAACAGATTCAAAGACCCGAATTTCAGATTGACACCTAATTTAAATTTCAAGACGATATCTTTGATGTTCGATTAAAAATATGATCGTATTTTCGAAACGACGTGCCGATCGCACGTTGGATTCCGCGTAAAGGAGTGACACTCGTGTCTTTGAGAAGATTTATTCACTATTGCAACCATGGTCAAGGATAACGTTAGGTCTTGCTGATGGAAAAAAGTGTTCTTTTCATCCTCCAGCGCGTCTTTTTATAATTTGTAAATCGAAAAGTCAGACGACCAACCACTGGAATTTGTCTTACGAACAAACAACTGTTCGTAGGGCACTTTCGGAGGTCCGTCACAGACTCAGTGTTGGCGCAGAGCTAATATTATCAGGCCTAGTTGGTCATCCGGCGAACGTGTAAACTCGTAGATATAAAACTCGCAACGACGAAACGACGAAGAAGAATGCGTTGGTTCGTCTAGAGTAACGGCGGGGGCCGAGGGGTCGGAGGGAGCAGCCGGGATCTCCAGCTGTCCGACGCTCGATTAAAATGCCATTGGCGAAAACGTGGCTTGGCCAGGCCTCTAAAAGTAACCCGTTTGCTACGCCTCGGGATTCCAAAATGTTGGCCGTTTTGTGCGAGCCGCGCTGTCCGCGCTCCGGTAATGTATCGCTCTCGGCCGGATCAAGATCGTCGCTCGCGACTCTACCGATGAATTCCGTTCCCGTTGTTCCTCCGCGCTGTCCCGAGGTTCAGGAATTTAAGTTTAAACGAGTAAAAGGTAAACACCGAGGGTAAAAATTGGTAAGAGCAGAAATATCTATGGTTTTGGTGTCAGGATACAATTGCAAAAAATTAACAAATGCGAGTACTTTGCTCGCAAATTCGACATCGTGAGATCTGCGATCGTGAGCGCTGCGTGGCACTGAATAAATATAAAAGTGAAAAGACGACAAACGTCGTGCCTCCGAAATATTACGAAAGCGGAGACGATCCGCAGAGATTAGAAGCTTCTCTCCCCCCCCTTCGCCGTCGATTAGAATTTCAAATGGGAGTTTACAAGACGTTCCACGTTTCACACGTCCGTCGAACATATTACCCTTCCCGTTATCGCGGGCCGGCGTGCCCGCTGAATCTTGCAGCGGGATGATGCATCGTGAGCATCATGCAAACGCTTTCGGTGCGGCCGCGGCTCGCGCGAGCGCAGCTAGCATAGAGACGGGAACCGACAATAGATATTCCGCAACGCCCACGCTAGCGGGAGACAAAGGCCTGAATGGCCGGCAGATGCACGGCTTGCGCCGACGTAATGCACCGACGTTCGTCGATTTAGAACGCAACGATGCGCCATACGTCCCTCCGTGTGTGTACGGTTCGTTTATTCGTTCTTCGTGACGAAGGTGCGGTACGTAACAGCACGAACGCGCGCGCCCGCGTGCGAAGCGTGTGTACGCGTGTTTCCCCTCTCCTCTCTCGCTCCATCTCTCTC